>CM052442.1:133602528-133623999 GCA_028533085.1 Varecia variegata | reverse complement strand
TGATGATGATGATGGTGGTGATGGTGGTCATGGTGATGATAGTGACAGTGATGATAGTGATGGTGATGATGATGATGACGGTGATGGTGATGATGATGATGATGGTGATGGTGATGTGATGATGGTCATGGTCATGGTGATGATAATGATGGTGATGATGATGGTGATGATGGTGTTGATGGTGGTCATGGTCATGATAGTGACAGTGATGATAGTGATGGTGATGATGATGATGATGGTGATGACTATGATGGCGATATTGAATTATTCATTCATGTGCCTGGCTCTGTGCTGAGCACTTTACATTCATTGTCACATTTACTTCTAAAACAAACAACTTTATCAGGCTGGTACTACTATTATTCCCATTTTACAGATGTGGAAACTTGAGGTGTATACAGGTCAACTCACTTGCGTAAGGTGGAAGTGAACGAGCAGTTGACAGCAGAGTACGGATGTGCCACCACCAGTCTCTTCTGTCTCAAGTGTGTCCATGTCCCCTCACTGGGAAGGATGAGTTGTCATCTGTGGCCAAGCCAGGTATTTGCATAACTTAATGAGTAATTACATAGCAAGTGCCCATGCAAAGACCACCCAGGGCAAAGAACTGAGCATTGTCACCATGCCAAAACCCCTGTGCGTCCCTCCCCAATCATAACCTCTCCTCCCCCCAGACAGAACCATTAATCTAAATTTATAATCATCTCTGCTTTTCTTTATATTTAAATTTATATCTTTGCTTTCCTTTAGCTTCACGTGTCTATGCACGCTAAGCACTGTGTTCAGTTCTGCCGGCTTTTGAGCTTTATGGGACTAGAATCTTGCCACATGCGTCCTTTTTCCCAGCATTGTGGGACTCATCCGTGTGGTTGTGTCTCTGAGGTTCGTTTTTGCCTCTGCCGTACACTATTCCACCGCAGGGATACACTAAATGTTACCGATCCATTCTGCCGTACGTAGACGGAAGGGTTGTTTCCAGTTTCCGGCTCTTAGAAACAAGTGCTTTCGCTGTCCTGGCTGTGTATTCTGGAACGTGTGCACGCACCTCTTCACCGAGCACTCACGCGCTCTCAGGACCCACCGTCCCTCTCCAGGGGTCCCCAGGCCAGTTTCGCGTCTCCTCTGCACTCGGTCAGCGCCTGCTCCCCGACCCACTGCAGTGTACGTCACCCCACCACGTAATGACCTTCTAATTCACGGTCTCGTCTGTGCAAACGGGGAGCGGGGAGGGCTGCCAGGTGGGACCCTGTCACGGTTCTCTTCTCCCCCGCAGCACCCGGCATGATGTCCAGCACGGAGTAGAGCTGCAGTCATTGGGCTTTGAGTTAATGATGAATGAACGAACAAACGAATGAGTGGTCATCGTTCCCTAATCATTTGTTGAATCAAAACGTGCCACATACAGTGAAGGGTGCAGCCCGAAGGCGCTTTTAAGACACTCCCTCAGCTGTGGCTATTTCTGATCTACGTTTTGACCTTGTTTGACACCAGCTGATATCATCAACGTGGCACTTGGGGACACAGCCCACGGCTGTGGAGAGAGTGTCAGAGGTCTCCCTCGCCCCTTCCTGCTCAGCAGATGGTGTGTCGAGCACACACAGACATGCAGAGAAGCACCTCCTGGTCGGACTGCTTTCATTCGTGCCCTCCTCCCTGTCTGCCGCCCAGGGCTAATGAGTGTGATTAGACCTCATTAGCACAAGGCAGCTAGTGGCTTCCTTGTGCCTCTTCTCATCCACTGTGTGCGACTCGTCCATCCCCGTGGAAGATTACTGAGCCGTGTGGGCGGCAGGAAGAGGCTGGTGAATCTGCTGCTTCATCAAAGAAGATGAAAGTCGCAGAGTCTGGGCTTTGGGAAGGGGCTTGAGCTACTCCAGGCTGGTGGGTGTTTCCAAGGGTCAAGGCCAGCGTGGAGAGGCTCAGAGGCTGGGGAGATGAATCCAGAAGTCACAGTAGTGGACTGGAGCCCTGGCCAGTGTAGAGCAACTTCATTCAGCGTGCAGGGTGCAGGCCAGGTGAGTTCACACCTGTCCCATCAATGAAGGCTTTCGCCAGCGCTCACTGGCCCCGGGATAGCGTGCAGCCTCCTTACTCAGGTCACCTGACCCGGGGTCTGCCAAGCCTACTGTCTCCTCCCTCTCAGCCCCATACTTGAGCTCCTGCAGCCCACCTGGTCTGGCTGGCCTTTGCCCCACATTCTGCTCCCTCTGCCTGGTGTACTTGTTCAGGCCTCAGCTTGTTAACTCCTCTTCCGGGAAGCCCGCCTGGCCACTGCCCTCCCCAAGGCCAGGGCAGGTGCTGCTCCCACGGCCCCTGGGGCCATCCGAGTCTCAGCACCTGGCACACTCCATGGCCCAGGTGTCTGTCATCAGCAGCATTGGCAGCTAGAGGCATGAGGGTGGGGCCTGCTGTGGCCACGTTCTTCCCTGCACTCGGTCAGCGGTGCTCAGTGAGTGCGTTTGGGGGACTGAATGAATAAGGGGTGACATTTTCTCAGGACACAGGGCACCTGAGAGGTAAGGAGGGGCCGGGCACAGCCCCCTTCCTCTTCCAGACCTGTCTCCGGCCCTGCTTCTGCCTGGACAGGCCGGGAAGCCCCCTCCCCTCCAGCACCGCCCGCCTGTGCCAGCTCCAGCCTGTGGTGGGCTCGCGTTGCCCGGGACCCCTCTCCTTCGCGTGGGCAAAAGCCTCAGATTTCTGCCCGATCCTCAGCCCACGTGTTGGCTTCAGCCGGGCGCTGACAGCCTGTGCCAGAGCCTGAATCCAGCAGTGCCCGAAGCCAGACCACCTCCGAGCTTGCCACCTACCAGAGTGTAGACGCCACAAACTCCCGTTTTGCCTAAGTCACTTTGAATTGGGTTTTCTGGCATTTGAAAAGGATCTTTGGAAAAAAAAACTTTATTGTGATATAATTCACATGCCATATAATTCACCCATTTAAAGAGTACAATTAGGCCGGGCGTGGTGGCTCACGCCTGTAATCCCAGCACTCTGGGAGGCCGAGGCGGGTGGATCCCTTGAGCTCAGGAGTTCGAGACCAGCCTGAGCAAGAGTGAGACCCCGTCTCTACTAAAAATAGAAAGAAATTATATGGACAGCTAAAAATATATATAGAAAAAATTAGCCGGGCATGGTGGCGCATGCCTGTAGTCCCGGCTACTCGAGAGGTTGAGCCAGGAGGATCACATGAGCCCAGGAATACCTCACTCCTTTTCACACCCGACTCATGCTCCCTTGTACGGATAGACATTATTCGGCACCAGTGGATGGACATTTGGGGTGTTTCCACTTTGGGGCTGTTATGCACATGCACATATGAGTTTTTGGGTGGACGTCGATTTTCAGTTCTCTTGGGTGCAGACCCAGGAGTGGAATTGTGGAGTCCTGCGGTAACGCTATGTTTTAGCTTTTAAGGAGCTGCCGAGCCATTTCCCACGGTGGCTGTGTCGTTTCACACCCCAGCAGCGCGTGGGGTTCCAGTTTCCCCACATCTTCTTCACTGCTCCTTGTGCCTGTCTTTAATAACAGCCACCCGGGGCGTGGGGCGTCGGCGTGGCTGCGGCTGCATTTCCCTGAGGAGCAGGGACGTGAGCAGGTCCTGGCCGTTTGCGTGTCCTCCTGGGAGAAATGCCTGTTCACATCCTTTGCCCATTTTAAAATTCATGCTCTTATTACTGAGTTGCAGGAGTTCTCTGTACGTCTGGATGCAAGTCCCCATTGGATCCAGGGTTTGCAAATGCGTCTTCCACCCTCCAAGGAAGTCATTTGCACTTCCTGTCCTGTCACTTCCCTCACGGTGTCATTTGCAGCGCGAATGTTTTTAATTTTGTTGGAGCCCAGTGTATCTTTTATTTCTTTTGTAGCTTGTTGTTTCGGTGTTGCTGACAAGGGTCCTACCTACCACCCCCGCCTCCCCCTCAGGATGCTCATCCGTCCGCCCCTCACAGCCCTGTAGGGACAGCAAGCGTCGTGTGCCATGGCCGTGCCGTTTCAGGTGTGGCAGAGAGGCTTGCGCCCTGAGGACGGGGCATGTGTCTGGACCAGGACAGCAGTCTCGTCCCGCCCCCATGACGTGTTCTTGGGGAAGGCGACTCAGGAGCCTGGAGAGACCAGGCTGGACCAGGCTCTGAGCCACACGCTCCCGTCCCCCACCGCAGCCAGAGCTGAGGGCGTCCTGGAGGAAGGGCTGGTCCCAGGATGCCCAGGGGGAGTGGAAGACGGGGGGGCGCGGGGATCACAGACCGAGAGCTCAAGTTGTCTCCACCCCCTGGGAGGCCGACGCCCCTGGAGTTCCCTGGGGTCCGGGTGACTCTCTGGCCCCACGACAGCCTCTGTGAGCTCCACCTTACCCTGGAACGCGCCTTGCCGTGGGCTGGCAGGAGCGAGTCTGCCCTTCGCCAGGCGAAGAGCTGAGCAGGTTGCGGTTCTTTGTGCTCCGCCCTCTCCCACCCTTGCTGCCCCCAAACGCAGACCCTCCACCCCGAACCTTCAGAGTTCACATGACATTCACTCAAGAAGCCTGGGGCTAGACCAGGATCAAACGGACGTGGCCTTTGCCTACGTGGCCGACGAGGATCGTGCTGTGTAGGCTCAGGACGTCCCGTCCACGAGGCCAGTTGGCAAGTACCATGACCGATGACGGCGAGGCCGGGTCTGGCCGGCCAGGAGTCGTGTCAGTTAAGGAACCTCAAACTGAGTAACTAACTCCAGAACGTCTGGAAGTGAGCTCAGAAGATCTGCGTCCGGTCCCGACTCTGTCCCTCGCTAGCGGTGTGGTCTGGGCAAGTCACTTAGCCTTTCTGAGCCTCTGAATTGTGACCTGCCAAACAGGAGGAAGAAAACAGCCCCTCCTCCCTGCACAGAATGGGGTCACGTGCATGTGACCAGTGTAGGTGACTGTGGCTGTGACAGCCGCAATCCCTCCCTCGTACGGCAGCTGTGCCAGGACCAGGGGAAGCGTCACCCCATTGAATCTCGTGTCCCCACTTGGGCGGCACCCCAGGACAGGGAGCAGAATCCCAGGAGCGTGCTGGTCTGGAGGCCCTGCGTGCTCCCTGCAGAGTGGGGGCAGAGAGCAGCCCCCCTGAGCCCGTCCCCCGACACCTTCCCCTGCACGGGGCCGGGGCTCTGGGGACGGGGAAGGAAGCCTCCCTCACAAAAGAGTTGGGGCGCCCTTGGGCTACGGCTTCCCACTTTGCAGAGCGGCTTTTAGAAATGTTCTTGGTTCATTTTATAACCATTATGGTTATTACAGAAATTTTGCAAAATACAGAAAATTACAAAAGAACGAAAATCATCATCCCACTATCTAGCAGTTACGACAGTTAGGGTTTGATTTATTTCCTTTTAGTTGTTTTTTTCCTATGCAGCGTTAACACAGATATATTTCATAAAATTAGGATCAGGCTGAGCAGGGTGTTTTGCACTTACTTTTTTTTTCCCTTTGCAATATATCTGGACATTTTCCCATTGCATTAAATTGTCTTCTGCAGCCCAACTTAGTCCTCCTAAACTGTTCAAAATAGCAGCTGTCTGTGTGTCTCTACCGTTTACGCAGTGCTCCAGAGCTTTGCGATGTTTACGTAGTGCTTATTTTTTAAATGCTTCCCGTATATTAACTCATTTAATCCTCACAACAGCTGTGTGACATAAGCATACTGTTACGACTGTTTTGCAGGGGAGGAAACTGAGGCACAGAAAGGTGAAGCCACTGGCTCAGGGTCGCGCCGCTGCTAAGTGGCAGGGCCGCAGTCTGGACCTGGCAGGCCGGCCCGAGTCCACGCTGCCTCTGAAACGCCCGCGCCGCGGCAGAAACGGGCAGGGCCGGCGCTGGGGAGGGTGGCCCCTCCCGTCTGGGGCTCTGGGAGCCCAGCGTGTGCGATGCCAGGTGGTCTGTGCCCCCAGCCGTGCGTTCCTGAGCGCGCAGCGGGGAGGTGGCCATGCCCATCTGTGTAGAAACCTGCGCCCGTCGGAAGCGCCGGGAACAGTGGATGCGACGGTCCCACGGCTGCAGTGACAGTGACATGGGGGCGGGGCACGATCTCCTGCCCTCCTCCCTGCCTCTGGTCCCAAGCACCAAGCTCTGGAATGAGGGCTGTCTGCGGCGACCCCAGCCTAGGTCGGAGTGACAGGAGCTCCGCTGACACCTTCAGAACAGGTTCCCTCTCCCTGAGGCCACACGAGCCCCTGGGGTCCGGGACTGAGGACGGACAGCGGGGAGGAAGTGCCCAGGGGCGTTGCTCAAGTGTGACTGAAGGCACTGCCAGGGCGTTGGGGTTCACGTCCCCAAGTCAAAGAGCAGGAAAACCCGTGACAGCAACAGGCCACGTCAGGGGAACCGTGACCACCCCCAGTCCCGCACCGTCACAAGTACCACCGTGGGGAACGTGCTCCCACGGTGGCAGTGGGGACAGATGGCTGGGGGCAAGCGGAAGGCGACCGTCTGAATTAAACTCCGCATTCTACCTCGGCCCGGTGGGCCACCTGGCCTCCGTGACCCCCCTGAGCCTTGGCTCCTCCCTGACCACAGCCGCCGCCTCCTGGGGTTGCCACGGAGATGAAATAGGGACATCCGCTGGCCCTGCACCCTGACACCCGTGGCGTGTGCCGAGTTACTGTTCCGAGCGCCTCCACGGGGCCTCTCTGGTTGCTTCCTTTGGATAAATGCCAAAAAGTGGACCCGCAAGGTCAAAGGGCGTGTGCAGTTTGCAAACCTGCTGCCTGACGGGGCTGCCGGTGCCGGGCTGCTCCCCTGCCGCGCACATCCGAGTCACCTGGGCTCTTGTTCAAGTGCAGGTTCTGGGCAGCAGGGCTGGGAGGGGCCCCCAGCTCTGCATTTCCAAGGCGGCGCTGACATGCTGGTCTGGGCCCACACGCTGCCAGCCTGGGCCCCACGAGTGTGCGCGCCCCTCCCACACCCCTCTGCGGGAAGCCTGGTGCAGACCACAGCCCAGGGCAGTGTGTTCGTGGCCAGGCTGGACATGTGGTCGTCAGGGCTGGAGAAGGCTCATTCTTGGGACGCTGCCTGTGTCCGGGCACCGCTCCTGCCTTCTGCATGGCTCCTGACTCTCTGCCATCAGCCGCCAGCGCGGCCAAATCCTGCAGCTGATCCAGCCCCGAGAGGTCCGCTCCCCGCACAGAGGCCAGGCCGTGGAGGGTCCCGGCCAGGAGGCATCGGAAGGGCTGGAGCCCGAGCAGAGGGGCCACAGGGCTTTCCTGCAGCCTCATGGCCTGCGGGTCCCTCTCCCCAGGCCCCCGGCGAGCAGGCCCGGGAGGATCACGGGCCGAGGGAGACCCCGTCTGGACGGGAGCGAGCGTGCAGCGTGCAGCCGGCTGCTTCCCTCGGAAATGCCCGCCTGGGAAGCTGCGGGTGTGCACGCCCATTCCAGTCCCGCCCAGCAGGCTGCAGATGCTGCGCATCCCTGGGCTGGGGAAGCCCTGCTTTTTATCCAGGTGAAAGCTGAGGGCAGGGTGCAAAATATTGCGTTTGTTTCACTTTCCACAGGAACCACATGGAACTGTGCCCTGGGCTAGTTGACACGTCCAAAAGGCCATTTTGTAAGCTGCAACGTGAATCCTTCCGGCAAACGCCCAGGGCAGCTTTTACAGCCGCCCTGCTCTTGGGACACACGTGCCGACGTGTCTGCACACAATCACACATTTCACACGTGTCGCTGAAGACGTTTACCACGCATACCCCACGGGGTCTGAGGTGCCACCAAGCGCAAGGTTCCGGGCCCCTCAGCCCGACTGACAGCAAGGGGCTCCCTGGACAGTGACGCAGAGGATTTCACAGGGTTTTCTCTTCCCAGCGTTCTGGGGCTGCTGTGCTGACCCGGAGCCGCTCGCTGGTGAGGACCCGTGAGGACTCGTGAGCTAACACGGAGAAGGAGCCCCCATGGCTCGGTGTCTGCCCCCCGCACGGAGGAGCTGTTCTTACTGTCTCTTCCCTCCCACCAGACGTGGGGGATCAGTCCCCAGGAGGTCGGCCTGGGGGCAGGGGCTGCGCCCCGCTCGAGCCCAGGAGCCAGACACAGATGCCAATAGGTGGGCACCTGTGTCACCTGGCCTGACCTTCCAGGATTAGGAGCAAACGCTTCCCACGCTGAGAAAACAGGGTGGACGCCCACGCCAAGTTGGGGTCAGACGTGGACAGTGACGGTGCCGTGTGCACAGCAAGAGGGTGGGGAAGGACCGTTGCTCACACAAGGAGGCTTTCGGGTGTGAGCCGAGGTGAGGGCCCCCTTGGTTTGACCCTTGGGCCGGCACCAAAGCAGGAGGACCTGGGCCTTGTCACCGCCCTGCCCAGATCTGGGGCAGAGGGCAGAGGGCAGAGGGCTGAAAAGCTGTCGGCAATGGCAGCAGTGGAGTCGGACTCTGTTACACACCGACAAGCCCACTTCCTGGTCCCGGATGGAAGCACCGGACTTCCGCATGTCTGCTGCAGTGCTCGAGGGCATGCGTGGCACACATACGTGTCCGCACGTGAGCGTGTGACACGTAGGGAGCATGACACCCGCCACGAGCCTTAGCACATGAGCATCTAGGGGGACGTGTTCAACCCATAGCTCTCCCCAGAGCGTCCTCACAGCAGTTGTATTGTGGAAACACACGGAAGACTGTAAATTATGGATAGTTCAGCATGTACCAGACACTCCAGTGCCACCACCAGATTTAACAAATGTTCATCTTTTCCGTGTCTACTCTGGAGTGCTTTTTAAGAAGATCAAAGCTGAAGAGGGTTGAAGCTCTACTCCGCACCCTTCCCGGCCCCCTCCCCCCATGTGAGTTTGCTACGCTGCGCCCTCCGCCCCCGGCACCCGGGACCCCACGTCACGCAGGATCCACAGAGAAGGCGTCACATGTTCAAATACTGAGCAACTCGCTCTTTTCTGCTCTAGAACGTTCCGGATTTATCAGCATTGATCCGTGCAGCTCTCTGCAGCGCACCCCGGCACGGTCTTCCACCGCGTGACAAGCATGCAGGTGGCTTCTGATTTTGCAAATAGTCATTGTTTTTAGAGGATGCATGTAAGACCACTTACCTGGTAAATGGCCAGACCAGCTCGTGCACAGACTTCTTTCCTCTTCATGGGCAGGAACTCACCCCAGCTCACCAGGCCTCGGCGAGATTGCAGATGCCCAGCTGAGGTTGTCCATCTGCTGGGTTTAAAGCTATGTCCACGGATTCTTGGCTACTCTGTTCCTCAAGGGGTAGAGATTAGGCTGGGCACGGTGGCTCACGCCTGTAATCCCAGTGCTCTGAGAGACTGAGGTGGGAGGATTGCTTGAGCTCAGGAGTTTAAGACCAGTCTGAGCAAGAGTGAGACCCCATCTCTACTAAAAATAAAAAAATTAGCCGGGCATGGTGGTGCATGCCTGTAGTCCCAGCTACTTGGGAGGCTGAGGCAGGAGGATGCTTGAGCCCAGGAGTTTGAGGTTTCTGTGAGCTAGGCTGATGCCACGATATTCCAGCCCGGGCAACAGAGCGAGATTCTGTCTAAAGGAAAAAAAAAGAGGTAGAGATTAATTCTCTCGTCCTTGAGTGTAGGCTGGACTTAGTCACTCACCTCTAGCAAATAGGATATGCGCATGTGCGTGTGTTGGTACGTGTGTATGTACACCTGTGAATGTGTGTATGTGCACACGTGTGTATGTACGTGTGTTCCCACACCTGATAATAGTCACTGAGTGCTCATGATGGGCCCAGCCCTGTTCTAAGTGAATTCTCACTGCAGCCCTGCAAGGTGGGTCCCAGCATTGTCCCCCTTCACAGATGGGGAAACCGAGGCTCAGAGATGAAGAGCGGTTTTCCTAAGGCCACACAGGGGCTGGGGGGCGGGGCCAGCGTGCAAAGCCGACAGCCGGCTCTGAGCCCATGCGCGGGGCCCCCCAGGCGGGTGTATGACGACGTGCACAGACGTGCGCTGTGCTGAGCACACGGTGGAGGAAGTGCTGGCTCAACACTGTCCCTTCTGTCCCGGCTCCTCCCCAGCCTCAGACTCGGAATCCCGGTACCTCATCCCTCTGCTCATTCCACAGCGGGGAACGGACCCCAGGGAGGGGCGGCCTCTGCAAGCTCACACAGCTTCCGGGACAGAAGAGGCCCCAAGGCCTGGCTAGGCCTGCCCTGCCCAAGGGGAAGGGGGACCCCACGTATCCCCCAGACTGCGGAGCCCTTTCTGTTTGCGTTAAAGTGCAGGGAGGTTTGCTCTGAAATAACCTGGGTCAGTGTGGCTTCTCTGACAGCCGTCAGGGCCGGCTCTTTGGTCTGGGGGGGCCCTGCCTCCCGAGCCCTGGTTGCCTTTGTCTCCCTTACCACGAGCCGTGGCGGGAAGGAAAGGAGCGACCTGCAGGCTGGGAGCCGCCCTCCGGCGCGTGTATTTAGCCTGTAGGGCTCAGATCATGGGACCAGAGGAGGTCGTGGTCACGCTACCCGCAGACAGGCTGGCCCCGGCCAGAAATGGAAAGTTTAGAAGCTCTTGCTAAACCAGAGGCCCAGGACAGCGTTGGTTTTTTATTGTGTGAATTCTCCTTGCAATCGACTTGGTTTTTTTCCCCCATTTGCTTTTTAAAAATTTGTTTCATTAGGTAAGTAATATATATTGATTGTTGAAAAAAAATGAGAAAATCAAACAAGCACAAAGAAGACTTAAAATCGCCCCTGCTCTGCGTGCAATGAGGATTACGTCCGCAGGCGGGGAGTTCAGTGCGGAAACCAGGCACTGGGTGGCTCCATTTACTGTCATTTAGAGCTCAGGACGGGACAGACTAACCTGTGACATTCAAAGCCAGGGCTGTGCCTGGGGGAGGAGTTGGGCCTGGAGGGGACCAGAATGTTCTCTTGCTTACTCTTGGGTTGGTTTCGCGTGTGAACACTCCTCGAGCCCCATGCGTGTGATCTGTGCACTTTCCCATGTCCGTGCTCAATGACATACTCACTATTTTACTAGAAACCTCCCCATCCGATTCCCAAGAGATTGCCACTGTTAACATGTTGGAGTGTTTCCCTATAGATGTTTTTCCTTGCGTTTTCTGTGTGTTTTTTATTCCTGAGAAGATAAAATCTTACTCTGCCTCCAGTGTTTTCACGGGAGGCCGAAAAGGCGGAAGCTGGACGGTGGGGTCCCACCCTGAGCTCCCCAATCAAAGGACCCACCTCCCGAGCTGTGGAGATGCGGGGCACGTGGGTGCCCAGGAACTGTGGACTCTTGTTCTTCAGCTTGTTTTTTCTGCTTAATCTAATGCAAACGTCTTTCCAAATCCAGAAACAACACTTGTGCCGAAACATAAGGGAACTCCAAACATAAGGGTCCACCTGAATCTTCCAAAATGCTTCTCATCCATCTCGAACATGTAAGTGTTCTGGATGTCAATGAAAAAGTCACAAGAATGCTTATAAAATTTAATTCATTACTTTAAAAACACATTTTTTTAAAATCATCAGTGAGATAAAAGAGAGCATGTGGCAGAGACTGGCTGGTTGTTCATCAAAGGGCTTGGTCTTCCGCCTGGGAACTCGGGTTGACTCCACTTCCCAGCCTCCCTTGCAGCGGGACAGCCACGTGACAGAGTCTGTCCCCTGGAATCGGGCAGTGGTGACGGCCACCCCCTCCCGCCTGGCCTTAGAAACCCCACAGCATCTTCCTGACCCTGCACGTCTGCTGCCTGGACACTGGGGTCCGCCCCGGACACTGAGCCCCCAGGGCATGCTGGACCCTCCAGAAGGGGCCTGGGCCTGAGTCGCCCGTGGAAGACCACCCACCCGCCACCACCCGGCGAGAATCCATGTGATGAAGGCACCTGGCGCCACCGCACAGATGTGCCCGGGTGGGGGGTGCAGCGAGACCCACCCTGAGCCAGCCATGAATTAGCAGAAATGTCTTTTCCACGCGCATCTCCTGGGTCCCGTCTGTTCAGACTCATCACGTGTACAACAACGTCAGCGTCTTGTCCTCGACAACCCCTTCCTGCACCTCGTTCAGTTTTTGCTGCTGTTATAAAGGAATTTTTAATACAAGAGACGTCGGGAGAACGGGAGAAGCTGCCTCAACCCCGTCTCCATCTGGGGTTTTCTTCTCCCCCTCGACTAGCCGCCTTCCAGGAAGAGGAACCTTTCAGAGCCAGTTCAACGAGGAGCCACTCCTTTGAAGTGGCTTTAAATTCAGTTTAAAGTAATTTAGGTTCAGGGGAAAAGAGGCTGCCAGTGGGTTTCTTTCTCTCTTTGTCCTGTTACACGGGTAGCTCGGGTTGGGCCAGCTTTCCCTGTGCGGGGCCAGATGGTCGGTATCTCGGGCTTTGCACACACGTACGGTCTCTGTCCAGCTACAGGGCTCTGCCCTTGTGGAAATAAACAGCCGTAGGGGATATGTAGGTGAACAGGCACGGCTGTGTCCCAATAAAACTTTATTTACAAAAACAGGCTGTAGCCGGATTCGCGGCTGTCATTTGCCGATGCCTCCTAGAGTTCACGCAAACTCAGAGAAACGGCAGCGTCCACACCGGTTCAGCTACCTCAACCCTCATGAGCAAACAGTGCGAGCTGAGTCCTGCGGGAGGTTCCTTAGCGGTGGGACTCTGGGCAAGTTAGTAACTGCTCGTGGTAAAAGGGAAACTGTCACAGTCCCTGCCTTCCTGGACTGTGGTGGGGAGAGCTGGGCTCAGGGGCTGCCCTGTGCACGTGACAAAGGCTGTTGTCACTCAGGAAGGGGCCAGGGACGCTCCTCCTCTAGGCAGGAGCCCAGGTAATTAACGCGGCAGGGCCCGCTGGGGCAGGAGGAGGGAGCCCCGCCTCTCCACTGCAGGCAGCGCTGGGATGAATCAGTGGCTCTTCTGTGGAAGCTGTCTCTTCCTCCAGACCCTGCCGTCCAGGATGGCAGGGCACAGGGTCCCCTCGGGGCTGTGTCCCCATCTGACGGCACAGCCTGGCTCACTGCAGGTGCTCTGTGAACCCTCCTCGCTGGACACACAGGAGACAGGCAGGGAGAAGGAAAGTCTCTTTGCACAGGGACAGGGGCGTCACCACTGCCTCAGTGTGGGGGCTGGGGAAGGGACTCGGGAGGGGGCAGCATTGGAAAGGAAACATGAACAGCGTTTGGGTCCTAATTTTAAGAAGCTACATAAAAACATCAATGGGTAACTATAGGAATTTGGATACGGCTCGGGTATGAGATGACATTAAGGAGATACTAATGATGACATTAGGCATCATGACACGCTGGGCATTTTTAAAAAGTCTTTACCAGCCAGAGAACACACCCAAATGCATGCAAATGACACAACGCCAGGAATGTGCTTTAAAATTTTTCAGGGGAAAAAGGAGCTGCATATTGCTGAAACAAGCCTGGCAAAATAGCACAATTGCTGCTGAAGCCGGGGGTGGCTGGGTGGGGGTGACCCGCTCTTCTCCCTGCCTTGGCGAACGTTTGCAGTGTGCTATGATACAGTTAAAAATCACTTTTTAAAAATTAGTATCATTGGACGATACGTTCTAGAGATATGCTGTACCACATAGCGCCCATGGCTAACAGCGCCGTATCGCACACTTAAAACTGTCTGTGGGCAGGTCTCACATTACGTGTTCTCGTCACCACACACGGGGAGTGCCGGGAGATTTGGAGGTGAGGGGTGTGCCGGTTACCTAGAGTGTGGCAACGGCATCCCAGGTGTGTGCCGGTGTCCAAACTCACCAAATCATTAACATAAATACGTGCAGATTTTTGTATATCAATTGTACCTCAATCAAGCTGTTGTTTTTGTTTTTTTTTTAAAAAGCCAGTGGCAGAGCTAGAAATTTTTTTAAAAAGCATTTGACCAGCCACAAGGGTGCGTGTGCTCCGCCGGCCGTGCCCAGCCTCCTCCTTCACCGCAAACGACCTCACACCCCCACTGCTCTGCGGGAACAAAATGCACAGAAACCTGCACCAACCGCTCTCCAGCTCCACACAGTGCTTGACTGCAACACGCAGCCGGGCAAGAAGGACCGATGTGAAAGATCGGCCGTCCTGCCTCCCAGGATGAGAGGGCGGAGCTGTCTGCTTTGCCGTGGTGGCCTCGGCCCCGGGTGGGTGTGACAGCAACAGACAGCGCCCGCACAGGTGCGGTGAGCGGGGGACCCACCCACCTCCCTCGACTTTGCTGCTGCCAATGTGGTCTCCAAAGTGCTGAAAACCTCTTGGCAAAGTTCTGAACGCCACACACAGTGGTCGCCCCTCTTTTTGCAAAATCCTTGCATGCCCGGCCAGCGGGGCAGAGTGAAATCGTGCAAAGCCGTAGTTCCCGCTTGGCACCGGGCACATACAGCTATAAACCTGTGTGAATGCCTCTAGGACGTCCCAAAGCCAGGTGGCACATGGGGCACGGCTCCCTGCCTTGCACCCCCAATCACTGAGATGTCAACACAGACCCTCGGGGATGCAGCGCCCCCAGGACCTCTGTGTTGTGCAGTTGCCAGGGACCGTGGGGGTGCTGGCCAGGGTGCATCCAACCAGGCAGCACAGACTTGTGCCTGTCCCCAGCGAGGGGTGGGGGCCTCGAAGCAGGAGAAGTTAGAGACCACAGCAGGTGACCCAGAGCAGGGATCCAGCTGAGGGCAGGAGGCAGGTGCCCCGGGGACTACAGAGAACCAGGTGACGCAGCTTCTCAGGGGCTTTGTCCTGGCAGGGGAGGCAGGTCGCAGCCAGGAGTGGCTGGCTGTCCCTTCTGGAGTCCACAGGGCAGCTTAAAGCTCGGTAACAAATGACCTCGCCGAGCGCTGAGATGAGCATCGGAAGGGAAATGCCGCCGGCGTGAAGGGAGCTCCTGGGTTCCCTGCAGGTGGGGGCCAGAGCCCTCCTCTTGCTCCGGGGAATTTCTCCACAGTGAACCTTCTTAAACTGCAAGTCACGGAGGACCAAGAAGCCACCTGAGCGCCCCTCCCCCATCCTGCAGGAGCTGGCCTTTGGCAGCACACGGCCGTGGAACTGCCCTCGGGCAGGCCCCCCCCCATGCCAGGCCTCTGTGGAATTCTCTAGAAATGGGGACCTGTGCCTGAGCCCACATCTCCCGCCACGTGGGGAGGTGGCACTCACTGTCCTTCCCCGGAGACTCCTGCCAACAAGGCAGCGTGACAGCTCGGGGTGAAGGGCCCACTGGTGACCCTGGGCAAGATGCCACCGTGAGACGCTGCAGTGGCCACGGCCCTCGTGCCCGACCAGCAGGGGCGTCCTGGACACGGCCCAGACGCTGACCTTCTTGGGGTGGCCGCGTCATGGGAGCAGACCTTCATTCCCCAGCGCTTCTGTCCCCACGAGGAGGCACTGAGTCCTCCGAGGTTTGCCTGTGGTCAGTGCCACGTGGCAGAGAGGCAGGTATGTTGGGTGCAGAGACGGCTGCTGGTGAGGGTGTGACATGGTGCAGCCACCGAGCAGCTCCTAAGCAGCTCAGCCTAGAGTGACCACGGGGCCAGCAGTTCCACTCTGGGTATGTGCCGAGATAACCAAAAACACGTGTCCACGCAGAACCGTGGACGTGAACGTCACAGCAGCAGTACACACAACGCTGAAAGGCGGAGGTGACCCAGATGTCCACAAATGAGGACCAGGTTAACAAAATGTGGTCTGTCCACACAGTGGAATATTACTCAGCCATGAAAAGGAGCGGAGCTCTGACACCTGCTACAACCCGGATGAACCTTGAGCACACAGCGCTGAGTGGATTCCAGACACAAAGGCCACACAGCGTATGATTCCATTTACAGGAAATTCCCAAATCACGGAGACAGAAGGCAGATTAGTGGCTGCCGAGGGCTGGGGGAGATGCGGGTTGCGGGTTGGTGGTCAGAGGGACCAGGGTTTCTTTCTGGAGTGATGAAAATGTTCTAAAATTGGCACAACCCTGTGAACACACTAACCGCACTGGTTTGTATGCTTTAAACGGGTAAATTACATGGCATGTGAATTCCATTTTAATACAACTGTAAAGAAAAGCAAAAGTTAGCAGAAGTCAAGAATGCAGAGCAACCGGAACTCTGGGAGGGTCTTTTGTGATAGAAATTTGCAGAACTCTGCGGAGCTGGCAACGTCTGCCGATGCTGACGGCACAGACCTGAGACTCGACTGAGCAGGTGCGAGTGCATTCGTCCGCCGAGGGACACCTGCACACAGCGTGAGTGGCGACGCCCTGACCTGGGACAGCCCACGCACCCGCTGAGAGCTGAACGAGCACGTCGATTTGGTCTGGCTGCACCACGGAAATCCATGCAGTGGACGTGAAGGTGCTAAAACAACACGTAGTTGAGTCTCACAAGTACGGACACGCAAATGGTACAAGCTGCCTAATTTCATTCACATAAACCCCAGAGATAAACCTTTGCTGTTGGAGCGGGCAGCCTGGGAGGGCACAGGAAAGGGGGCTGGGGGCTGGGAATGCTGTTTCCTGACCCGGGTGCTGCTACACGGGGTGCTCACCGCTGAGAATTCAACACAGCACGCTTGTGACGCACACACTTTTGGCCTGTGTGTCATGTTTCAGTAAAAACATCTTTTGAAATGAAAGAAAGCAACCCAATCTTCTCCAATGGACGAATAGATAAACAAGGTGTGGTCTACCCAGGGGATGGAATATTACTCAGCCATGAACAGGAACGCAGCACGCTCCACACTGCAACGGGGAGGGACCCTGAAAACTGTGCCTGGGAAC
The DNA here is from genome assembly GCA_028533085.1 of Varecia variegata. Taxonomy (NCBI): domain Eukaryota; kingdom Metazoa; phylum Chordata; class Mammalia; order Primates; family Lemuridae; genus Varecia; species Varecia variegata. The sequence continues at coordinate 133,607,322 of CM052442.1, read as the reverse complement.
GAAGCCAGACACAAAAGACCACTTTCTGTGTGGTTCCACGCATAGGAAATGTCCAGAACAGGCAAATCCACAGAAACAGAAAGCAGATTAGTGGTTGCCAGGGGCTGGCGGGGGGGACAGGCAGCAGCAGGCCCCGGACCTGGGCCGCATGAGTTGGGCTGGGGCTGGGTTCTCACCACGCACGACATTGCCTGATAATGAGCTACCTCATTACTTCTCAGACTGACACCCCCCTCGGCCACCATCTGCCATTGCTCCTGTCTCCTGGCATGGCCCCATCCTTCCGCCAGCAGGGAGGGGCCCCCTCTGCCCTGAACCTCCTGGCTCCAGGCTGTGCTCCAGGTCATGCTCCAGGCCGTGCTCCAGGTCGTGCTCCAGGCCGTGCTCCAGCTTGTGCTCCAGGTCGTGCTCCAGACTGTGCTCCAGGTCGTGCTCCAGGTCGTGCTCCAGGCCGTGCTCCAGCTTGTGCTCCGGGCCGTGCTCCAGGTCATGCTCCGGGCAGTGCTCTGGCTTGTGCTCCGGGCAGTGCTCTGGCTTGTGCTCCGGGCAATGCTCCAGGCCGTGCTCCAGGTGGTGCTCCCACAGGGCTCCGTGCCAGGTGAGGCCACGCGACAGACACGAGCTGGGGTGCAGGGGGTTGAGGGAAAGCAGCCGGCTCCCCTGGGCACATTCTCTAGCCGTGGCTCCGGGCTGGAGGACGAGGACGTGTGATTGCATCAGACAGGTGACAGCTCCAGAGCACAGAGCTGGACGGGTACCAAGAGCCAGCCTGGCTCCTGCTTCCCTTCCTCCTTCCTGCCAGAGCTTTGGTTCTGTCCAGTGCACCAAGGCACAGCGGGACGACGTCTCCCCAGCCTTCTCCACACCTGGGAGGGCCGTGTGACCCGGCACCGCCAGTGAGGCCTGCAAGTCGCCAGGGGCTTCTGCAAAAGCCTCCCCCTCAGCCCCATCTGCTCCGCGCTCTGCCCTCCTTCCGGCCCGGAGTGCCTTGCGACCTTGCAGTGGCGCCACTGCTGCCAGCATGGAGCTGCTGCCCCAGCCAGGACTGCCTACGTCTGAACGTCACCTGTCCTGTGACGACACACACGCTGTAAACCCGAATCTGGTTCCATTGGTGCCACCACGCGGCTCCCCCCAGCTCAGGAATACGGCGAGAATAAAGTGAGACGTCACCTTCCCAGCCCCGTCCCGGCTCCCAGCTTCCCAGAGGCAGGCGACACGACCAGTTTCTTGGGGTCTTTCCAGGAATTCTGGGCGCATCCATAACCACATATGATTGTATGTTGTTTTTCTTTTGTGCCCAAATGGTGGCGCAGAGTGTGCAGAGCACTGTCTGTCCCTGCGTCTCCTGAACACCACGCTCAGGCTTCCTCCCAGATGGGGCGCGTTGCACGGTGGCTGCGCACACTTCAGCCGTGTGACTTCCCTGCTGGTGCTGCTCCTGGTCCTCACGAGCACATGCTTTGGCCAGGAGTTTAAAGGTACCACTTGGGCAAATGGTTAAGGTTGTTATGGAAGCACAGAGGTGGCCCTGTGAAAACCAGGCTGCCCTGGCTGGCCTGGGGTGCAGCACCTTCCCCTGCTGCCGGGGTCGCGGTTCTGAGAGCCAAGGCCGACTGTACGCGCTTTGCCAGTGTTTCTACATCCTCGCCTGGTCCTCAGACACCTTTAGGAGGTCAGACTTGTCCCTCCCGTCTGACAGAAGAGGAAACTGAGGGCTGTCTGCGTCAGTGTCCTCTGGCTCCGCTCATGGGGTTTGGTCTGCTGAAAGAATGCATGAATGAGGTGGGCAAAGGACAAAAAAGAAGCAAATGCCCAGTTTCCATAGCAACTGAAAGGATGCTGCACTATGAGTGGGGGCGAGGGGGCACCTTGGGGCACAGGAAGCAGGGACTTCTAGGTAGACTGACCTTCCCTCTCCTCCACTTCAGAAGTTCCCAGCTGGGGGCCAATTCGCCCCCCAGGGGACATGTGGTAATGGCTGGCGGCATTTGGGGTTGGGTGGGGGATGCTACTGGCATCCAGAGGGTCGAGCCCAGGACTATTGCAAAACGGCCCGCAGTGCAGAGGTCAGCCCCCAACAGTTATCCAGCCCAAGATATCAGCAGTGCTGAGGGTAGGAAACCCTGATGTATTTCAACCCCCGATCTGGGTTTGAATCCCCTCTAGAACATCCTTCTTCCACCAACAGAGCTTGTTTCAGTCCTCGCTTAACCACCTCCCATGATGGGGAGCTCACCACCTCTGGCAGCAGCTGGTCCGAGGAGCTGAACTCAGCACTGGTGCCAGGGCTGGTGAGACGTCCAGGCGGAAGGTAGGTGAACAGGGCTGGACCCTTGCAGGGGACGTTCGGGCTAACGGAAGAGGTGAGAGGTGCACAGCAATAACTGAGGACACCCCAGGGGCCAGGCGGCAGGCACTGGGGTCTCACACGCAGACTGTGTGGGTGTGGGGTGCAGGGCGACGGTTGGGGTCAGGCACTCCCGACGGGACGCGGCTCTGGAGGGAGCCTGGTCTGTGCGGCTCATCATGGCTCCCAGCACTGAGCAAGGACCTGAAAACACGCAGCTGCGGGAATGAATTCCCTGTCGTGCAAGGGGAAGGAGGACTCCGGCCTCAGTTTCCCCACCTGCATGGGGGGGTTGGGCCAGGCCCCCGACACCATGGACAAACTGCCTGGGCAGCGCCACCTGCTGGACATCCAGGGTAGCACACCCGGTGCGAACCTCTCCAACGGCTGCCACGAACCGTGACCCATCGCCGAGTTCGCCCCTCAAAGCCGGGAACCTCGTTACGCCCATGTCCACCCACACCTGGCTGCGGCGGCACAAGTCGCCCAAGGCGCCAGAAGGGGAGCCAGTACCAGGGCAGTGGCTGAGGAAGGTCACCTGCGTCTGGGGTGCCGGTCAGGGTGCCACGCAAGGACCCCGAGGTCCCATCCTCAGCGCGCACATACATGCTCACCCACTGCCACACGGTCCGCACACTCACACAGTCACGCGTGCTTCTTGGCCAGGATGCATCTGCAAAGGAAGTTCCTGCAGGGGTTTCCTACCCAGTGCGTGACCCGGCTGGGTCCCCACGAGGCCATTCCGGCCAGCAGCGAGGGGAGGGGGGCGAGGAGAGCCTCCCCAGCCTGGGAGGACACGGCTCTTTCTCCCGTGGCCACGTCTACCTGCGAGGCAGGCTGGGAGGTGGCATCCTTGTGCCTGCTTAGAAGCCAGGGGTTCTCTCAGCGCCAGAGCACGCGGCTCCCGCAGGACCACACGGCGACTGCCGGAGTCCCAACCTCCGTTCAGGGATGATTCACGGGCCACGCGCAGCAGGCCCAGGTGGGAAGTGGCAGAGGTGATTCCCAGGCCACTAAGGGGCCTCAGATCACGGGACTCCCGCCTGCGTGGTCAAGGGCCCTGCTTATCTGAAAGACCTTAAATTCTGTAGGTCAAATGTTGGGAGTGTGTTACCGAGTTATTGCCAATAGCATATTTGATGCTGAATGCGTAACCAGAGTAAGCAAAGCCTCCTGAGGGGAGTGGTTTCTACACGGGTGCTCCGTGCCCGCCAAGGTGGGGAGAGGGGACACTCACTTCCGAGGAGTCCGCAGGAAGACCAGAGCACGCAGGGTCCGAGGCCACCGGAAGCTGCTGGAGGCGCCCTCGGGGGCAGCGCACCGTGGAGGAAGCCAAGGTGTGCACACCTGGGCCCCGCCAAGGTCTGCACACCTGGCTCCTAGTGAGCACTAGCGCAGGCCTTGTTCCTGGCGGCTAGTAAACAGGTGATGATTGTTGGTTGACTGCCCCTAGGCTGGGCAGCCGCCTTCGCCACCTTGAACCTCAGCTACCTGCTCCTGCCAGATCTCCCGCCTTCCTTTTCACTAGTTTTGTGCACCCCAGAGCTTTGGAGCACTTTGCCTCCAGCACCAGCAGCCGCGGCTGTCTGTTTGGAGGGCTGCCCTGGGGCTCTCAAAGCCACTTTGCCCTCAAGTGGAAACGCCTGGGAATTTATTTATAGTTCTCTGGGCAACCCTGAACTAAAGACAGGTGGGTTCCGGGAGGGAGGTTGGGGGCTGCAGCTCGCTGGACTCTGGCCCGACATCTCGGGCACCGCTTACCTCCCCAGCCCCTCCAGGCTGCGGAAGGACTTTGCCTGAAGGCTCCTACCCCTCTGCCCGGCTTCCCACCCCCCTTCCCTGACTCCAGGGCGCACTGCCTTGCGGATCACTGGACACTCATCCTCATCCTGGGGTGTGTCTGGGCAACTTCTAGAAAAAAGATCCGGCTAAGCAGGCAGGTGCCTCGCCACACCCTCAAGGGATCCAGCAGGGCAGAAAGAGCAGCAGCTGTGACTCGGGACAGCTTTGGCCGCAGTGGGGACAGCAAGGCACGGAAGACAGGATGTGGCACCTACCGTCTGAAGGGGAAGACACCAATGTGCAGTATCTCGTCTTTGCTGGCGTCTCTGTCAGGGACTGACGACGGCAGGCACTTGGGTGCCAGGGTGGGGTGGGAGTTCCCAGCCTCCCTGTACACATGGATTATGGAGTCTTGTGAATTTGCACAAATCCAAAAACCAGGACACGGATCCCCAGGCCCCACCCTAGGAGCCTGGTGCGGCCGGGCTGCGGGGAGGGGTGGGAATCCACGTTCCGAAGAGGCTCTGCGGGTGACAGGGCACAGCCGAGCTTGGGAACATTGTTCTAGAATCTAGAACAACTCCTCTCACGGAGAGGCTGGAAACAAAACCGAACAGCTAACCAGCGCTGGCGACGGTGGGTGGCGCTGTTCCCCGGGACCG
>CM052442.1:133566957-133602028 GCA_028533085.1 Varecia variegata | reverse complement strand
TTCTGTAAGACCACAGAAGAATTTAACTCAAAGGTGCAACAGGGCACCGAGGGAAAGGCCACCCTTTGGCCAGCCAGGAAGGGACGCTGAGATGTTGGCCACAGAGTGTGCTTCCCAGCACTACTAAAGAAAGGCTCAGGCCGGGCGCGGTGGCTCATGCCTGTAATCCCAGCACTCTGGGAGGCCGAGGCGGGCGGGTCGCTTGAGGTCAGGAGTTCGAGACCAGCCTGAGCAAGAGCAAGACCCCGTCTCTACTAAAAAATAGAAAGAAATTATCTGGCCAACTAAAAATATATATAGAAAAAATTAGCTGGGCATGGTGGCACATGCCTGTAGTCCCAGCTACCCGGGAGGCTGAGGCAGGAGGATCGCTTAAGCCCAGGAGTTTGAGGTTGCTGTGAGCTAGGCTGACGCCAGGGCACTCACTCTAGCCTGGGCAACAGAGTGAGACTCTGTCTCAAAAAAAAAAAAAAAAAAAGAAAGGCTCAGAGCTGGAGTCCAGGACCCCCAAGTCTCCTTGGTCCTGAAGAACTGACATGTTTTGGGACGTAAAACGGCCACGATGGGTTGAGAACGCAGACGAGTCCCTGGCGCGCTGGCCCAGAGGCGGTGGCGGGGCAGGCGGGACAGAGGAAGTGGATGTCGTCGCAGCACCGTGCTGGGATGCTTGGGCAAGGCCCCTGTGCCCCCTTTTGTGGCTAATTCTTGTTTTGCTGAAAGGAGCTCTCCAACTTCTCAGAGATACACATTCCTAACACCATTTCTTCTACGCCAGCTGCCAGGGGAACAGCTGGGAGCCCTCCAAGCCCGGAGGCTGCGCTCATTTTCTGGAACTCAGCTGAGAGTCTGTTCTCCAGGAGACCCCAAGAAACCGTTCCAAACACACAAGAAAGCTGCTGGGGAAACCGGTGGCCAGGGACCCCGGGAGGCTGGCGCAGCCCAGGGAGAAGGAAGACGCCAGGGCGCCTAGGACCGCGGGGGCCGGGCCAGTGCACAGACCATGAGGGCCGAGGCGCAGAGGGGCGCAGTGCCGGGTCCCCTGGCCAGAACCCAGCCTGGGCTCAGAGTTACCCTTTTCTGAGGATTTTTAAACTCCAAGGTCTCAGACTTCTCTGGGAATCTGGTGAAATTACAGACTCTCTGTTTTGTAAAAAAAAAAAGGTTGCAGGCATTTACATGTAAAATGTTGTATGTAAGTTCAGGGAGGACATTAAGTATCCCCAGCCTTGATGACACCTTGATTTTAAGCTCACAGAACTCATTCTGGACTTCCGGCCTCCAGAACTGTAAGACAATAAATTTGCAGGGTTTTTTTGTTTGTTTTGTTTTGAGATAGTCTCACTCTGTTGCCCTGGCTAGAGTGCAATGGGTGATCACAGCTCACTACAGCCTCACAGGCTCGCTCCTGGGCTCAGCGAGCCTCCTGCCTCAGCCTCCCGAGTAGCTGGGACTACAGGTGCACCATCACGCCCAGCTAAGTTTTCTATTTTTGGTAGAGATGGGGTCTCGCTATGTTGCTTAGGCTGGTCTCGAACTCCTGGCCTCAAGCCATCCTCCCACCATGGCCTCCCAGAGTGCTGGGATTATAGGCATGAGCCACCGTGCCTGGCCTAAACTTGTGTTGTTTTAAGTAACTAAGTCTGTGGTCATTTGCCACAGCAGCCACGGTAAATTAACTCACCCATCCAGAAGGAAACAGAAACCTCCTAAATGTTTCTTCCCCAGTTTCCTAGACAAAGCGAGGGGGTTTCAGCTGCCCTCGCAGTAAAACCTAAACTCTTTCTTAGGGTACGCTGAGGGGCCGGGACTGTTGGGGGGTCTGACTCACTCCACCGAGTCCAACTGAGGCCACACTCCGGTGCTGCGAGACACTGGAGACACTAGAGCTGTGGTTGGTGAAACTCAGCAGGTTTGCGTGGGAGCCCTGGCTTCACCCCCATTTTCTTGGCCCCAGCCCGGTGATAAGGATGTTGGTATTTCCTGTGCCTGGGCGCCCACCGCGTGCCCAGCGCTCCGCATTCGCAGTCCTGAGCCGCGCAGCATCTGCAAGGCAGCCGCGGGGACGCAGGGCGGAGCACCGAGCACACACGGGGAGGAAACGCAGAGACCAGGTGTCCAGGCTCTGCCTCTCCCAGCCCCTCACTAACAGCCGTCCCCGGGATAAACCAGACGGATAAGAGGCTCCGGCACAGTCTTCTCAGGGCCACGGCAGGTGGCGGCCAGCTTTCATGCTGGTGACCACAATAGCACAAGTGCCAAGTGGAGGATGAGGATGAGAACGCTGCTGGTGACATGACAGGTCTGCAGGTGCCCCGGTCCTGGGCCGGCCATGGCTGGACGGCAGAGAGCCACGGACAGACAGCCTCTCGGGCCACCTCCTGGTCACACTTCCCCGGAGATGCTGAAGAGTGACACAGAGTCAATAACTTCCCTCTGTCCCCCCAGGGCGCTCCTCACTCCTGGAGAAACAGCCTCAGGGAAGGGGAGGGAGGGAAGAAAGTGCGTCCACCAGCCACGGAACACACAGGCCATGGAACACACGGGCCACGGAACACACGGGCCACGGAACACACGGGCCACGGAACCCAGCACCTACGTGGCACTGACCAATCTGGCCACTCAGCCTGCAGACGGCAACGCGGGAGTCAGCCCATGTGACTGGCCGGGGCCGCGGGTGCGTCTTCCCAGCTGTGAAACGCATGGTGACATGCACCTGTGTGATCAGAAGGTGGCCCTCACGGGGTCTCGTGACCCTGACGACTAGGACGGTAAAGGGCAGTAACGACCCTGTGGCGATATCAGCCCTGGCCCGTCCGACCTGCGTAAAGCTGCAGGGTGCTCTAGCGGAAAGAGATTTGGGGTCGGACAGATCTGGGTTGGAAACCTGCCGCCACAGCTCGCCAGGTGTGACCTCGTGCAAGTTCTCCAAGCCACAGTGTCCTCACGCACGAACCCTGACTTGTCCCGGCACTCACACTGTGCAAGCCACAGCCTGCAGGAGAGGCTGGCTCCAGCCCCCGAAGCCGTGTCCCGAGGGGGCAGGGCAGGCATGAGGACTGTTCCTCTCACCTGCGCTTTGCTTAAGCATGCACATGTGGGACAATCTGGCCAATGAGACACAGGGGAGCCTGCAGAGGGGCCTCAGGGAAAGATTCTTTCTTTGTCCTTAAAACTGAAACACAAAGATAGGCCGGGTGCAGTGGCCCATGACTATGATCCCAGCATTTTGGGAGGCCGAGGCAGGAGGATCGCTTGAGCCCAGGAGTTTGAGGTTGCAGTGAGCTGTGATCACTCCAGCCTGGGTGACAAAGTGAGAGACCCTATCTCTTAAAAAAAAAATACACAAAGATAGTCTTCTGCTGTTGGATGCTAAGTGTGACATTTGGAGCAGCTGCAGCCACTTGAGTGCATGAGGCACGCCAGCCTGAGGTTAGGGCCGACACACTGAGGAGGGCAGAATGTGTAAACACAAAGAACTCAGGACTGCATCAGTGTCCTCCAGTCAGTGAATTGACCAACTATGCAGCCTCACACCTTCACTCTTCTTGGCAATGAATTTCTTTATTGTTTAAGTTCCTTTGCGTTGTATTGTCTGATGCAGCCAGAACATCCTAGCTGATGCAGGGCTGTGTTGAGGATTAAATACGTAAAGAACCTACCATCATGCCTGGCACACAGCAGCTTTTATTGTCGTGTGAGGTGACGATATGAGAAACACGCTTAGCAAGCCCACGTGATTCCAAGGCTTTGTTCTGTAGCACACACGCATCATGCTCCGCAGCTGGAGACACATCTTCGTAAGACAGACACAGAGGCTCGGACCCCCTTGCTGTGCCCCGGTGTCTGCCTGGATAAATCTCTGCTGCTGACAGGTGGTAAGTAGAGGTTTGCCTACCGTATCAGTTAACCATGGCTACAAAAGTCCTGGGCAAGATATCACAACACAACACCTGTCGATGCTCACACATCGGCAGGGCGGCTGGGCAGCTGTTCCAGGCCGGGTTTAGCTGGGAGCTCTGGACTTACCCACCTTGAGGTCCGTGGAGTTCAGCTGCTCTGCCCACCTGCTTCTTGTCATCCTCGTGGGGCCGGCGGACTGGCGTGAGCACGCCTCTGTCAGCATGATGGCAGAGGCACAGGAGAGCGAGCCCGTCTCAAAGCCTTGGTCACATCCTGCCCACTTTCTTTCCTCATCTCCTTTGCAGCTACGGTGACCACTGATACAATGTAGGCAAATGAGATTGACCACTGATACAATGTAGGCAAATGAGATGTAAGCAGAAATCTATGAGAAGGTTCTCAGGGAAAAAAAGAAGCATTTGTTTTTTCCTCATCTGCTGGTTTCATCCCTTCCTCCCTTTCTCCTGCATGGAATGCTGGCTGTGATGCTTGGAGCTGTGGCAGCTGTATTGCTACCATAATAAGAAAAGGCCAAGAGAAGCAACGTCAACAATTGCCCATCTCTGGATTTCTTGTCATGTGAGAGAAACAAGCTTTTATATGTTTATGTCACTGTTAATCACAGCCAAAGAAAGACATTTCTTACCAAAATCCAGAGAAGCACCTAAACAGAACAGTGCAGCATCCATGCTAAGTGGACCATCAGAATAAACGAGAAAGTAACATACTGCATTTCAACTCAAGTTTCATCAATCATTCATTCAACAAATACACATGATTACCTTCCATATACAAGTGACTGTGAGCAAACAAACCCAGTCTCCAACCCGAGAGCTTCTAGTTAGCATGTTACACGGCTCAAGTCGGATCTCATGACAGAAGTGTGGACGGATAGAGAACAGAATGTGGTACTGCAAAACGTTCTCACGTCGGTAACATAGAAAAATTTGGCCAAGCATATAATTGAGCAAAAATCTGAAGATTGCCTGATGGATGCGTGGTCAGTAAAAAAAAAAAAATGAAGATACTGTGAATCAAATCAATTATTTCCCGCACAGCAACCAGCTCCCAAATACGGGTTAATAAGTGGATTAGCTGGGTGACCCCTGATGGCTCCTCTACCTCTTGGAACTTTATTTCTTCCTTTGCTAATCAGGGAGCTAACCTAGACAGCCTGCATCCTCTCCCAGCTCAAGTCTCACTGCTAGGGTGGATGCCACGGTATAAGAAAATATTAACAATATTTTGGGAAAATTCCAGTTAATGAGTGTTTGGGTGAAACCACAGTTACACATGACAAATCGTAATTGATAGACGAGATACCCCACTATTTGGAGAAATTAACTTAGTACCATAATCTTTACGGAAGATAATATTTCTGTTTGGGGCAAACATTGCAAAACCTTCTGTAGGGAGTCAGAATGAACACTGGCAGTTACTTAATAAGCACCAACGGCATACACGGCATCCATCTGCAGCGGGGAATCCAAAGTGACAAAAAGCATCAGGCCCAGCCCCTGCTCCCAAGGGGCTGAGTCAGGCTGGTGCGTGTCCGCAGGGTGGGCCTCCCGTGGGACCCCCCCCGCCCCACCCCGCGCGGCTTCACCACGTCCTCCCGCCTGAGCTGGTTCTGAAGGTTTCCTGCGGGAACCCGATGCAAAGCCGTCCGTGCGAAAGAGAAAGTGAGCAGGAGCCCCAAGAATCAAACGTGTGCAAAGAACCATATGTAAGACACGCGGACCAGCAGTTTAAAAAACAGCCCCAAAACGTTCCGCAGAGTCTCAGGCTGAAGCCGGACGCATGTGACACGCACACACGCACATACGCGTTATCAGAGCTGCTGTGGTTAAAACAGGAGGGCAAAGCCCTCTGCTTGGTCAGAAACCCCCGACCACACCCGGGAGAGGACACGGGTTTCACAGTCCAGGAGGCCTGGGTCTGTCCTTGGCTGTCCACACTGGGCTAGTGGCTTCTCTGAGCTTCAGTTTCTTCGTCTGTAAAAATATCCCCCTCGCAGGACCGCGGTGAGGACCAAGTGCCACGCCAAAGCGAAGGCCCGGCCTCCAGCGGGCCGACAGGCGTCAGCTTCCCGGCCCCAGACTCACCCACCCCACGACTCAGGCCAGCTCCACCGCGACCCTCCTTGCCGTGCGGACCCAGCCTTGATCTGCAGCCGCTCTGGGGGGACAGAGTCACAGACCGCGGTCAGGAGACTTTGGTCCTAGTCCCAGCTCTGCCCGCGGCTGCGTGGCCCGACTTCCTCCTGGCCAGGTGAGGATAACGATCTATTGATTGCAAAGCATGTCATAAGGGTTAAATGAGGCATGAAAGTGCTTTGTCCCCTGGCGTTTCTGCCCTTCCTGCTCTCCGTGCCAAAAACCTGAGCCTGGCTGGGCTCGGTGAGAGGCCCGGCACGGCTGCCAGCCCGCGTCCTAGCTCCGTCCCTCGCTGGCTGTCTGTCCTCTCGAGCCACTTAACCCACCTGCGCCCTGGCTGTGACGTACGGCACCGTCTTCAGTCATGGTGGGGCGCAGCCGCCGTCGCACACGGAACCCTCCTGTACACGTGAGCAACTGTGACGCCGTGTTGTCGTGACTGTCCCTGACATGGGGTCACTCAAGCCAAGCTCAGGAGGGAGCATCCGTGATGTAAACACACACCACACATCACACACATGTACACACACACACAGATTACAGACACATGTACACACCACACACACATACATACATATCACACAGAGATCACACACGTATATATACCACACACATGCCACACATATACACATATACATATACACACCACATACCCCCCACACTCCACACACACACCACATACCACACACATCACACACATACACATTCCGCACACTCACAAACCTACACACACATCTACACACATACATACCCACCTCACATAGCACATACACACATATACTTATACACATCACATGCCACACACATACACACAAATATACATATACATTACATACACAGATACACACCACACATCACACAAATACACACCACATACATATCACATACCACACATATCTACACACACAGACACATATAAACACATATTCATACATATACATCACATACCACACATGCCACGTGTCAAACACACAGATACATATATAGACCACATACCACATACACATGCCCACACACACCCTATGACATGCACATAAACACACACTATAAACACATATACACACACCATATACCATACACACCACACACATACACACACCTACACACACCTACACATGTACACACCATGTACTATGCACATTTATATGCATCTACCCCTACATGCATACACACACCACACACACACACACACACACCATATACCACATATACCCCTCCACACACCATATACCACATATACCACACACACACACCATATACCACATATACCACACACACACACCATATACCACAATACCACACACACACACACCATATACCACAATACCACACACACACACACGTATACCACAACACATTTATTGACAACACACACACACCATATACCACATATACCCCTCCACACACCATATACCACATATACCACACACACACACACACACACACACACACCATATACCACAATACCACACACACACTAAGGGAACAGGTGCCCGCTGGCATCAGGAGCTTGTTCGAAGTCCAGGTGAGAGGACACAGTGCCCCGCGTTGACCGTGTCTGTGGAGGTGACATGACCGAGCCTTCTGCGGAATCCCCGCTTCTACCAAACACTGGGGTAAAGACCCTTCTGGAAGCCATGACAGCCACGGCGTCCCGTGTCCCTGCCACGCGCTCGCTAAGCATTCCCTCATCTAAGTCTCTCCCGTGTTTTGAAGCAGGTATTTTTACCTCCATCCACCGGGGGACACATGCGGATAAACCGCAAGCTGGGGGCGGGGGGTGTTCGGACCGACGCTCGGGGACACGGTTTGTGAACTCGGAGGCAGAGGCGGAGTCCACACGCCGAGGGACACTGACGACCGCGGCACCACCAGCCCCTGGGACACGCCCCGGAGCCTCAGGAGGAACCAACCTGCTGACACCCTGACCTCCAACCTCTGACCTCCAGAACTGTCGGAGAATAACTTTGTTGTCCTAAGCCACCCAGTTTGTAACCATTTGTTTACCGCACCCCAAGAAATAGTGTTTGTTTTTATTTTTTTAGAGGTTTTAATCTCTGGCCACAGGCCTCACCACCCCCAGGTTATCCTGCTGTCCTGTGTCTCTCACGCCTGGCTCCCTACAGCATTTTAACTGACAGCCCTTGGTTTAATCAATACATTTAATTAAAGTGCATTTCAAAAGCCAATACTTCATACTACGTATAAGAGTAAACTTCAAATGGACCAGGAATCTAAATGTAAAAAAAATGAAACTATACAAATAGTAGCAGAAAATTATGGGTTAATTCCTGTACAACCTGGGTGTAGGGAAAGGTTTTCTAACCGAGACTCAGAATTCAGATGCAATAAAGACAACATCAATAAATTTAACAGACGAAGCGCAGCGGCTCACACCTGTGACCCCAGCAATCTGGGAGGCCAGGAGTTCGAGACCAGCCTGGGTGACAGAGCAAGACCCCAGTCTCTAAAAATAAATACATCAATGTAACAACATAAAAATAAAAGAAACTTTTTCATTGTTACAAACACCATAAACAAAGTCAAAAGGCAGTTGATAAACTGGGAGAGAATATTTTCAACATAAATCGCAGATAAAAGGCTCATATCCCTAATATATAGGAACTCTAAAACATTGAGGGAAAGACCCCAAAACCTGATAGCAAAATGGGCAAAAGACATGAACGGGCATCTTATAGAAAAAGACACAAAAATGGAATCCCCACCTGGTTCTCCGACCCTGCCAGAGCCTCTGAGATCCTATTAATATTTAATGAATCTGTTACCACTCACACTAGACATAGTAAGTCTGTTGTGTGCAATTTATTGGGGGGGGGCACAGGCTATTTCCAGATATCAGTCCACCTTGAAGCAGGAAGACTTCCCAGCCTAGAATTCGTCCAAACGTTACTCACACCAGATTCTGAGAGTTTTGAAAGAAGAATGCACAGATCTATGTGTAAGTAATGACAGTTCTACCACAATAAGGGTAGTGCCTTCTGGACTGACGACTTTGAAGGAGGGAGAGTCTGGGGGTTCAGTGAGCTCCGGTATGTTTGTTTAAAAAGAAACCTTTGCGAGGTACACCTCATCACCCAAACAACACGTTCCCCGCCTTTGGAATGTTCTTGTCACCCACACCGGAGTCTCGGCGTGTCTCGTGCATGGGGACTTCATTTCAAACGAGACAGAGATGGAAAGCTCCCTGGCTTCTCCGTCTTCCCTGGGCTCCTCTGAAACTCGATACTTCTCTGTACCCAAGCAGGACGGAGTGCAGGTGGCCAGGTTTCAGGGGGCAAAGTCCAGGGGAAGCAGGACTGTCTTTTGAAATTCTCTCAGCACAGAAACAATCTGAATGCCCAACAGCAGGGGGTTTGTGGAATGAATCGTGGTACCTCCAAACAATGAGATTCCAAACCATGATTAGAAGAGAGTCAGTGACATGGACAGACATTTGGGATATATTGCTAAGTGAAAAAGTAGATTGCATACTATGGGGTACGATCCTATTTTGGGGTAGTGTACCATTTCTGTAAAAGTATGTGGACGTAAATATATATAAATACAAAAGTGTCTAGAAGAGTACATTTTAGAATTGGTTATGAAAGAGAAGGGAGATTATTTGAGATGTTTTTATATTATTTTTTAGTGAGGCATAATCTCTTTAGGAGGAACATGTATTACCTCATAATCAGACAAAACAATGCAGTAATTTATATATATTTTTAAATCCTCTATTTGCTTGAAAATACTACAGAAAGAGAGCATGGAGTTAGTTAGAGAAGTAGACGAGACAGGAATGGCGAAATGTCCTCTGCTGACCCAGCCAGGAGGTGTGGGGACTCACCACCCACTCTCTTGACTTGCGGGTATGTTTGGAAATTTCCTTATAAAAGGTAAAAACAAACAAACATCCATTCCTTGAAGATGTGTGGAATAAAAAACAAACAAACAAACAAACAAAACCTACAGAACCAAGGGCAGCAAGGAATTAACGGAGGCCTTCGGAGGATCTCATTATTGCAAACGTAGAAATGCGAGAAACAAACAATGTACGACAGAAATAAGGCGGCAGAACGTGATGCTAAGAACCCAGGGGCCACCAGCTGTGTCATTTATCCTTGTTAAGCCTCAGTTTCCTCATCTGTGGAGTAGGAAGAATCCCTAACGGTAGGCACGTGACACGGACTGAAAGCTCTGATCACTACCTCGGTGCTGTGGCCTGACCCAGAGGTGCACCCTAGGAGCCTGAAAGCAAGAACCCCACAACCCAACAGTAATTTTCAAACTTTGGTGCCAGCAAAAATGCATATTCCAAGGCCTCCCCCCGGGGGGCCTGGCTCAATATCTGGGGTCAGGCTTAGCTCTGTCCATTTTAAATAAGAGCCCAGGGAATTCCCGCTGGGGAAATACCACATCTAGCCCAACGCCAAAGACACCCCGGCAAGTGGGCCTGCCATGGACAAAAACGTGTCACTGTACAGAGACCAGTGCAGAGTGTCGTCCGGGGATAATTGCCCATTTACAACTCTCGGTGGACTTTGTCGGCAGTCACGGCTAGGAGGAACTGGCATGCCACAAACACCTTTGCGAAGATAGTGAAGAAACGCGGTATGTCACATTTGTGATTCTTTCCTGGGAGGGGCAGAGTCTGTGGGCCATCGGCTCGGGTTGGAGTCCAGTTCCGATACGCACTTGCCGCTGGCCCAGGCTGATGACCAACCGTCCCGCACCTGCTACGTGGGGATTCTGACAGCAGTACCAGGACCAGCCCCACGGGCTGTGGCGATCACCGGAGGCTGCCAGGAGCCGAGACACGGAGCAAGGACCATTTAGGGATCCATTTGATGGATGGCCTCCACGTTAGGGGTACTGGGTCCAGAACCTTCTCAACCACAGGACGGCAGGGCTCAGGCCAAAGGAAAGATGAAACTCTGCAGGTGCGTCCCACCTGGAGACCACGTGTCCCCTGAGGACACAGCCCGGGAAAAACACGCAGCAAAGCACCACAGAGCTCCCCTGTGCACTTCCTGCCCTGGCTGCGCAGGGAACTCACCTCCTAATCGAGCGTTCCTGGGAATTCTACGTCTTCCTCGGCCAGCCCACCAGTGGCCCAGACTCCTCCTCTCGGGCAGGTGCTAAGTGGGAAGGAAAAGCAAGACGACCACAACGGCCAGCTGGGGGAAGAGAGTGGAGCTGGGGACCAGGGCCCCATTTCTAGGCTTGGCCTGGCCACCTGCTGCCGTCCTCTGAGTCAGTGCCACTAGTCAGTGCCACTAGTTCAGACACAAGAAGTAACCCCAGGCATGTCATACCTTCACTGCAAAACTGGGGAGTTTGTGGTGAACTCCAAGCCTCTCTCTCTGTCTTAAAAAAAACAATATTATTTGGCCGGGCGCAGTGAATCACGCCTGTAATCCTAGCACTCTGGGAGGCCGAGGCCGGTGGATCGCTGAAGGTCAGGAGTTCGAGACCAGCCTGAGCAAGAGCGAGACCCCCGTCTCTACTAAAAATAGAAAGAAATTATCTGGCCAACTAAAAATATATATAGAAAAAATTAGCCGGGCATGGTGGCGCATGCCTGTAGTCCCAGCTACTCGGGAGGCTGAGGTAGGAGCATCACTTAAACCCAGGAGTTTGAGGTTGCTGTGAGCTAGGCCGACGCCACGGCACTCACTCTAGCCCGGGCAACAGAGCGAGACTCTGTCTCAAAAAAAAAAAAAAAACGATATTATTAAAGTGACTTATGCTTGATTCCAGCCCTATGGAAGGGACAGTCCTCACTTCTCCCATATCTTACACCCAGAGGTCACCAATTTGGCATAAACAAAAGTGCAGACAGACCTATTTGGAACCTTAGGTTTCCAGCTCCTGCTGTACCTGAGGGCCCCCTCCCCTGCCCCAGGAGGAGGCGCGGGCAGCTCTAGCCTGAGTAGGAGCGGATGCGCTTTGTCCCCTCAGTGCTGTGTCTGAACACACCACCCGCTCCCCTCTCCCCTGGCCTGTGTTCTGCGGCCCTCACCTGGAGGCACAGCCCACGCTCTGACCCAGCTCTCCTCTGCCTCGGCGCAGGGGACTCCACGAGGTCTGGGGCCGGTGTCCTTCAGCTGCTGTGCTCTCTGGAGGAGGGGCGGGCAGCAGATGTCAAGGCAGAGGAGGAGAAAGAGACCCGCTTGCAGCCAGGCGTTGCCTCATGCACCTGCGGAGACAGGGAGGTGGGAGTGAGAACAGGCACCTGGCGCAGAAGTCCCAGGTCCTCGGGGCCAGGCCCCAGAGTGCTGGAGGGATGACAGGTCAGCGTCCACCCTCTCCGGGTCTAGGCCGTCAGTTCCTTCAAGCCAAGGGGCTGGGTCTCGTCCCCCAGCTCCTTCATGAGGTCTGGCCTTGCAGGGTAGGTTTTTGTTATCGGTTGTGACCTGAATGAAGCAGGGCCACGCTGAAGTTTAGGGGGAGTGACATCGCACTGGTTTCCTGTGGCTGCCATAACAAATAACCACAAGTCAGGGGGCTTAAAACAATATACCATTTATCCTCTCACAGTTCTGGAGGCCAGGAGTCCACAGCCAAGGTGTGGGCAGGGCTGTGCTCCCTTTGAACGCTCTAGGGGAGGATCCTTCCTGCCTCTTCCAGCTCCTGGGGGCCCCAGGTGTCCCTTGGCTCCAATCTCTGCCTCTGTCTTCACAGGGCCTTTCCTGTAAGTCTCTGGGTGTTCTTTTCTGTCTCTTACAAGGCCAGTCTCCTTGGATTTAGGGCACACCCTAACTCAGTATGATTTTATCTTGATTTTTACCTCGATCATATCTACTAAGACCCATTTTCCAAATAGGGCCACATTCTGAGGTTCTGGAGAAACACGAACTTTTAGGGGACACTATTCAATACAGTAAGACATTAAATAACAAATAGCACAGCAAGAGGTACCAAGAAGGCAGTTAGGAGCTGGGGAACCTTGATCCTGTGACTTCCACAGCATTTCTTGATCCGTTAGGCCTCCCTGGTCCCAGCTAGCAAGGGCTTCCCGGAAGCATGCTTGACTTCCACTGCCAGCAGGGAGGTCAGGTTCCTGGCTCCCTGTGACAGATAAGGAAGCTGAGGCTCAGAGGGGTTGAGTGAATGGCCAAGGTCACATGGCTCGCCAGAGCTGGGACCCGGGTCCGGGTCTACTGGGTGCTGGAGCCCGGTGGTTTCACAGCCAGCTCCGGCAGGATCGCAGGAGCCCTAGTGCTGATAAGGTTCTCAGATTTTTCCAAGATCTTTCTCTGAGGAAATGTGCTTTATCAATAAGAAGCAAAGGTCTTGAATCTTGATGTTCATGTGCCTTCACTTCCTTAGATCGTAGATCTAGGAATGTGGCCACTTGCCTGGAATCACGTGAGAAAGTGAAGTCCAAGGGAACAAGGATTAATTCAATTATTGACAGAAATTGGTCCGTACATGGCAAGTGAGGTGAGGGACCCGCCTGGGCCCGGCCTCCCCCATGCCTGTGTGGGAAGCCACCCTGACTGTCCCCTCCAATCCTGCCAATTCTTGCACTTCTCCCACCACACCCCCAGGAACACTGGGGGGGCTCCCGGAAATGTGCTCAGAGGTGGAGGGGGCCGGGGGAGGAGGGAGCAAATTGTTTTCCTCCCAGCTGTGGCTCTCTGCAGTGTCTGCTCAGCTTTGAACACCCGAGGCTGGAGAATGTTTAGCTGGGAAGTTTTCAGCACCGTGGACCATACCCTGAAGAAATTCATGTATTTATTCCGTAAATCTCTATTGCGTGTCCTGCCCAGAGCCAGGCTGTAAGCGCCCCCCGGTAGGGAGGGGCTGCCCGCAGCGCTCAGGCCCCGGCAGCACCTGGCAGGTGCACAGACACACACACGCACAGACCCTGTTCTAGACCAAGTCACCAAAAGCAGCCTCGCAGGGGCCGGGCAGGGAGGGAGGGAGGAAGGCCTTGCCCCGTGCCTCAGTTTCTTCACCTTGGGATGCGATCCGCAGTTGCAGGATTTCAAGGAGGTCGGTGCCTCGCCCCTCCCCCAGCGGCGGCCGGTGCCAGCGCAAGTGCCGGGGAGGCGGCGCTTCTGCCCAGTCCGGCCAGGTGAGCTCGCCGACCCCGGCCCGCGTGCCTGCGTTTTCTCGGTTCCACTCGGGGAAGGGGAAATCCCGCCGAAAGAAGGCGACTGAAAGGCTCCCTTTGCTGGAGGTTTCTGGAGAGAACCTGCTGCGCCCGTCGCACCCCGAGGCAGGCCAGCGCCTCAAACCGCGGGCGCCCGCCCTCTGTGAGCTCACCGCCTTCCCACGGCCCCCGGCGGTGGTTATTACCCCCACTCTTCCCGGGAGGCGCCCCGGGCTCAGAGAGGCCCAGCGACTCGCCCAAGGTCACACAGCAGAGCGCTGACAGCTGGGGACCGGAACGCGTGTCCGGACCGCGCCCCAGCAGTTTTGAGGAGACACTCGCCACGTCCCCGTTATAACGCTCGGGAGTAAAGCAGCCAGGCCGAGCGCCCGGCTTCCAGCTGAAAACAATGCTCCACACAGATCTGGGGAACAAAAGCACCCTGGAATCCACACCGGGTTTTCGGCCTCGCCGGGCTCCGCCGGCCAATCGAGTCGCGCCGGCCGCCGATGGGCGGTGCCAGCGTGATTGACAGCCGCCGCGGAGGCGGGGCCGCGGCAGGAGCGAATCGGATTGGGGAGTCGGAACAATCACGGCCCGAGAACTGGCAGCGCGAGCCAATCGGCGGGGGGGGCGGGCCCGGCCGGCCCGGGCTGTCGCGAGAGGCAGCCACCCCGCCCACTTGTGCTGGTCCGGCCGCCCGTCAGCGCGAGCGCGCGATCCCTCCGCTCCCGGACGCCGCCGCCGCCGCCGCTGCGCTCGGGCCCGGATCCGTCCGCCGCGCCCGCGGATCCCTCCGCGTCCGCCGCGTGTCCCTCCCGCGCGACGCGCCCGTTCTGCCGCCGCGGCCCCAGGCGCTCCGAGGCGGCGACGCCGAGCCCACGGCCCGCGGAAACGGCCGGCCTGGGCGGCGCGGGCGGCGGCGGCATGGCCGGGGCGGCTCCGTCGGGGGGCGGCCCGCAGTGACAGACCCTGCGGCGCGGGGGGAGATGGGGGCGGCCGCCTCCCGGGCGACGACGACGACGACGAGGAGCAGCCGCCGCCGCCGCCGCCGCGCACCGGCCGCCGCTGGGGACGGGCGCGGGCAAGGAGCCTGCCCGTGAGCGGGGGGCCCGAGGCCGCTCGCCGCCCCCGGCCGCCCCGGGCCCCCCCGGCGCCCCGCGCGCGCCCGCCCGCCGGCTCCTGGCGGGGGCCCTGCCCGGCCCCGGCCCGCGCCCGCGTCCCGGCCCGCGCCCGGCCCGCGGCGCCCGGCCGCCCTCGCCCGGCCCCGGCCCCGGCGCGCCCCCCGGCCGCCCCCGCGCGGCCCCCGGGCCCGGCTCGCGGCGCGGCGCGGGCGGCAGCATGGTGGAGAAGCGCTGCCCGCTGCAGAGGGACGGCGTGTACCGCTGGTTCTCGGAGCTGCCGTCGCCGCAGCGCGTGGAGTTCCTGTGCGGCCTGCTGGACCTGTGCATCCCGCTCGAGCTGCGCTTCCTCGGCTCGTGCCTGGAGGACCTGGCGCGCAAGGACTACCACTCGCTGCGCGACTCGGAGATCAAGGCCAACAACCCGGCCGACCTGGGCAGCCTCACCAACCTGACGGACGAGGTGGTGCGCAGCAAGCTGCTCGTGTCGCTGGCGCTGCTGGGCTCGGAGCAGCGCGAGGCGGCGGGCGTGCTGTACCGCACGCTCACGCACATCGACTCCATCATCCACAACTACGGGCTGCAGCTCAACGAGGGCCGCACCGGCGATGAGTTCCTGCTGCTCTTCACCATGGCCTCTAACCACCCGGCCTTCAGCTTCCATCAGAAGCAGGTGCTGCGCCAGGAGCTCACGCAGATCCAGAGCAGCCTGAGTGGCGGCGGGGGGCCCGGGGGCAAGGGCGCGCCCGCCTGCCCGGCCTGCCACAAGGTGCGTGCAGCCGCCGCGCGCGGGGCTGGGGCCTCCCCGCCCGCCTGGACCAGCTCCCGGTCCCCGGGTCTGCGCGCCGCGTCCCCGCCCCGAACCCCAAAACCCCGATCCTGGCCTCGCGCCTGCACCCCACTTCTCCACCCCGAACCCCCGACCCGCGCCTGCACCCCCGTCCCCACCCCGAACCCCTAACCCCCAACCCGCGCCTGCACCCGCACCTGGGTCTGCGCCCACGTCACCCCCCCTGAACCCCCAGTCCCCGACCCACGCCTGCACCCCACGTCTCCACCCCGAACTCCCAACCCCCGACCCGCGCCTGCACCCTCTCCCGGGTCTGCGCCCCACATCCTCCCGCCTGCACCCGCTCCAGGGTCTGCACCCCACGTCCCCACCCCGAACCCCCGACTCCCATGCCGAGACTGCACCCGGCGCGTCGGGCTGTGCTTCGTGGCTTGGTCCCCGCCAGGGGCCCCTTTCCGGCCGCTACCCCGCACCCCGGGTCTGCACGCCAACCCCGGCCTGAGCTTCCACCCCGCAGCCGCGAGGCCTCGCCGGCTGGACGCCGGGGCTCTGGGTCCGAGCGGCGGCGGGGGCGCACGGCACCCAGCGCCCCAGGCTGCGGGCCTTTGGCGCCGCCTCCCTCCACATTGCGGGCTGGAAGCGCGATAAGGCATTTGTCCCTTTAATTGGGCTCTTGGGTGACAGATAACAGTTAAAGGTTGTGTCGCCTTGGTCTCTCCAGATCTGGTGTTTATTACCAGGAAGGAGGGACTGGGCCGGTGCCAGAGCCCCTCGCGAGGTGGGAGGTGGGAGGTGGGAGGTGGGGTCGGACGGCGCGCCTGCCGCCCTGGGCACAGGTGTCCCAGGTGTCCGGGTGCCCGCGGGGCAGGTGTCCCAGGCCTCCGAGTGCGCCAGGGGCTGGGCTGCGCAGGGATGTGTACACTCGTGTGTTGAATGTGTGTGTTTGTGAACGTGTGTGTGAGATTGTTTTTAAGAGCCAGGCTGCCTGAATAGAGACTCATAAAGCGTGAGCAGAGTGCTGGGACTGCCCTCCCGGCAGACAGCGGGCCTCCGTGCCCGGCCTCGGTGAGGAGCTGGGCTGAGCAGGGCTCAGCCTGCCGGTGAGACAGGAAGGGCTTCTGCTCGCCTGCGCGGTCATCCGAACGTTTCACAACTGTGGTGGTGTTTTTAGCAGCCCCCGGGAACCCAGTGCCAACATTTTGCTCTCAGAGAAAAGATTTCCCTTTAACCCAGTGTGGTGTGCACTTAGATTACAACCCAGTTCTCTTTGGAAAGCCAGAGGTTGCTGCTTTGCAATGTCTTTATGCTCCTTGCAGTTAAAACTTAGACATGACTTTGCTTTTATGAGTGGCCGAGAACACTGTCGGGGTTACTTGTGCTTTTTTTTTTTTTTTTTTTTAAAGCTGTCTTTCAACCCTACATTGTGGCTTTTCCTTTTTAATGTCTTCCTCTAAGAAGTGGTTGTGGTACTTACATTGGTTTTTTATTGATGTCTTATCTTTTTTTGGTGACGATTACCTTCAGAACTATGATTTTGTTTTTATTGAGTTGAGTCCCCTGCTAGATTACGTGTGTGCTAGGCAGGAAAATGTTCCCGCCACAGCAGTGAAAGCAGGGCCCTGGGAAGTGTGGTGTTTGTGGTGAGCTCTGTGTGAGCTTTGCGATGCCGGGGAGTTGTCACCTGGTCCTGGAACCTCAGTCGTCCACGGTCGCTTTGATACGCTGTCAGTCCTCCAAGGTAGTAATGTCTGGCTCTGGCCAGTTACACCAGCTCTTTAAGGACACTCTTACGTGTGCAGATGCATCACTGTATGCGGGAGGTGGTGATTATTATTTTGGTGGGGCAGTGAGCTAAATCTAGAACAAAAATCTCTTTTACAAAAAGGAGAGCCTTTCTGTCGAGCAAAAATCCCTTTGATGAGATGAAGGGGGTCTATCCTTCTCACGCCCCCACCACCTTGGGGCCTTGAGCTCTGAATTTACCAGCCCTGTGGCCTTGGCCAGAATCCCCCTCTCAAAGTTCCCTATTGCAGTTGCAGGGGGTGTCCCCGACCTCACAGGCGTGTTTGGAGGATTGCACGGGTGACACATCCAGCACACGTGCTGGGAGTGCTGCTTGGTTCTCCACGGCCTCTCTGGCTTTTCAAACTGATGTTTTATAGAAGTGCACTAACGGAAAGCAATGCGCGTTTTGTAGAATGAAATATACTTGGTCATGAGTGCTCATGTGTTCTAATTTGATTTTCGAATAGTTACTTGAAGCTGACGATTTTTTTTTATTTTTGGAAAATCAGAAAATTCCATGTGATTGTTAATAATGAGGACTCTTATAAAAGGAGTAACTTTGGGGCCATTGTTTACATATTTCAAAACAACTGTGGTTTCTAGTTTTCCCTGTGTGTCCCCTGTGTCACTGCTAAAGTAATTTCAATCATGTTTATTTCACTTTCTGTTCCTTTGCTGCTTCACAGTTAAGGCCTGATGTCTGGTTTCTGAGACGTGATAAGCCCGTGTTGCCGGGAGCAGGCCGCTCAGATGGGATCCAGCCTTTAAGTATTTTGCCTTCTCCGTCTAAGTCTAGCGTTTGGTGTCATCCAGACAGAGCAGTCCCCCTGAAGCCCTGTTGTACGTTTCTTTTGTAAGCTGTTGTATTCTGTTTCGAGCTCTTTGAGCTTAGAGACTTTGTGTTTTTCTTCTAAATTCTTTATCCTATTTAAATTTTGCTTTTTAAATTATATTTTCTGAAATATTCATTATTTGCAGTTGTATCTCCAAACCCTCACTGTGTCTTTATTTTAAAACTCTTATTCTGAGGACTTCCAAAAGTTCAAAAGTGTGGGGAGTGTGGAATAGATACAGCTGTATTTTACTTTCAGAAAGGGAAATATTCACAGTAGTGAAACCGTTGGTAGATTGAAATAGTTTTACTCTGCTTAGTAGCTGAGCTGATACAGGCTATCAACTTGCTAAGCGCTGATGACAGTTGGCTTTAGACTTAGCACTGCCTTGTCTTTTCATTTATTTAAACATAAAGTAGTTTTGGAAACAAAATTAATCCTGTGCAGTTTTTTCTTTGTGTCAGTGATGTGCTCTGACATACGCATGTGCTTATGTATCTTTTAGTAACAGCTTCATTGAGATACAATTCACACACCATACAGTCCACCCTTTTAGGGTGTGCAAGTCACAGAGTTGTGCAACCATTACCGCTAATTTCAGAACATTTTCATCACCCAGAAAAGAAATGTGGTCCCTATTAGCAGTCACTCCTCACTCACCGCAGCCCCTGTCAACCACTAACCCACTTTCTGTGGATGATTTTCCTGGACATTGCATGAGTGGACCATGCACCGTGTGGCCTTTTGTGTCTGGTTTCTCAGACTCCGCGTCGTGTCTCAAGGGTCATCTCTGGCATGCACATGTCAGCACTTCATTACCCAGCTGAGTGATGCTCCATGTCATGGGGAGACCACATCTTATCTGGTCCTCAGTGGATGGGCATTTGGGTTGTTTCACGTGCTTATTTTTAGATGACTTGTTTTGCTTCATGGTTAATAGGTTCTTTGTCTTATGTTGGACCTAACAGGAACATGGTCTTTGGAATGCTGTCAGCACGTGGCAGCACATGGCTGTCCTGAGGAACCTGGTTCCTGTGAGCAGAGTCCACTTGGTGACCGGCTAGGCGTCATGTGCAGAGCTGCGCGTGTGTCTGTAGCCTGTCTTGGGAACTGCATTAAAGGTGGCAGTGGGCGCTGCTGTAGATGCGGAGGCGTGAGGGCTGGTGGTAGGCAGTGAAGCTGTTCCTGGTGTCAGCGGGGAGGGATACGGCAGGTGGTGGGGAGCAGGGGCCACACCTCAGCCCTAGCTGGCTGGCAGGTAGGCCCGAGTGCCCCCTGACCTTTGTATTTCAGCGTCCTTGTGATACAGACCATAACGGAACTACTGCATGGTTTATTTTTATTTTTTTTCCTTAAAAGGGAGTGGTAAAATGGTGTTTTTAAAGTGCTTGGTGCAGGGGTGTGGTGGAGTGGTGGTCTTCCTGAGGGCGTGTGTTCTGTGAACAGGCAAGGAGTACCCTAGGACAAGCACTGCAGGAACCTCGGCTGTGCACAAACTCTGAGTGCACCTGCTAGTGATCTCTTGCCCCAGGTCAGCAAATCATTGCAGTTCAAAGGTAGAACGTTGGGTAGTTTGACCTGTGGTTATCATGTGAGGTATAAATGACTTCTTTTGGTTTCTCCTTTAACTCTGAAACTCGTTGCCTGTTGCAACTGAAAGTAATCTAGCATTCTGCAAGAGAGGACTTTGGAGCAGCTGTTGCCGATGGTTAAAGGAATAGCTGTGACCTAACGGAACTATTTTGTCTCCAGCTTTAACATTTGTTCTCCTGGGCAGCTGGGAACTGCCCAGTCTGTGAACTTAAGTCTGGCTGTGTCTGTATACATTACTTTGTTTATTACACTGCAGGAGATAGTATCCTAACAGGTATGGGATTTTGGGGGGCCAGGTTTTATAGGTATAAAAGACTGTCTTGTTTTTATAGTGAGTACAGTATACGATATAGGAATTGAGACCTGCAGTCATGCACTGCTTGAGGTTTGGGATATGTTCTAAGACATGCATTGTCAGGTGACCGTCCCGTGGGGACATCAGAGCACACTTACAGAAACATAGGCTGCGTGGTGTAGCCTGTGTAGCCTGCGGTTCCCGGGCTACAAGCCTGCATAGCATATTGCTGGACTGAATGCTGCAGGCAGTTGTAGCACAATGCTACAAATGTATTTGTGTATGGAAACATAGAAAACGTACAGCAAAAATACATTATAATCTTACGGGGCACCCACCATCAAATGTAGCCAAGTACACCTGGTTTTCATTGACAGAAACATTGTTACGTGGCGCATGGCTGTATCAAGTGGAGTTTTAATTGCTTTCTTGGTGGTGTATCTTCATTTACGATGAAGACTTGATGGTGCTTTAGAGTCGGTACTTCTGCCTCCTGTATGATGGCTTCGCGCATGCGGCACTTCCGTTCCCGTCCTCTGCCCTTACATTAAGTGGACGCCGTTTATTTTCACATGAGCTAGTTCACATCTGATTTATTCAACTCAGCAAACATTGAAGCTCCTGTTTTATTGATATTATATATTGTGTTCTGGAGTATAGTTGTAGGACTTTGAGTTTTATGTCATCTTTGGGTATGATGAGTGATAGGATGGTATTAATGTAATTCATAAAAATTGGAAACAGTTGCAGATAAACATCAACATTAGTTTTGCTGCTGCAGTTTTTGAAGTTCGTTGTTTACTTTGGCTTTATTCTACCCATTTTCGCATTAGTCCTATAAGCGTTGTTTACCTTCCTGTTGGAGCGAGGACATTTTTGGATTAATATACATTTTCCAGTACATTTACATACACGGGTCTCACAGCTTCAGAGGCCAGCTAGTAGAAGTACTCACACTGGTACATTTTTGTTTGTTTGTTGAAGTGGTGACTACTGACCTCATTGGAGACTGAACTGGTCAAAAGAGATTTTTGTTATGCCTAGGAAAACTAATTCTCCCCCCATCTTAGAGGGATTAGTTTTGTTTGTTTGTTTTTAAGAGACAGGGTCTCACTTTTTTGCCCAGGTTGGAGTGCAGTGGTGCGATCATAGCTCACTGCAGCCTCCAACTCCTGGCCTCAAGCAATCCTCCCGCCTCATCTTCCTGAGTAGCTGAGTATCTGGAACTACGGGTGTGCACCACCATGGCCTGGCCAATTTTTTGTTTTTGTAGAAACAGGGTCTTGCTATGTTGCCCAGGCTGGTCTTGAATTTGTGGCCACAAGGATCCTTCAGCCTCGGCCTCGCAGACTACTGGGATCATAGATGTG
Source organism: Varecia variegata (assembly GCA_028533085.1). Classification (NCBI taxonomy): domain Eukaryota; kingdom Metazoa; phylum Chordata; class Mammalia; order Primates; family Lemuridae; genus Varecia; species Varecia variegata. The sequence continues at coordinate 133,580,084 of CM052442.1, read as the reverse complement.
AGCCACTGCACCCTGCCCATTTTAGAAGATCCTTGTTTTTTGTGAGAAACTCCCAGTTGGGACAGTAGTTATCTTGATAGTTTAAGTAAGAACTGTCAGTTTACATTATTGAAGGATTTCTGATTTTGGACTTTAGCTTTGACATGTGCAGTTTAGAGGTTAGTTTTAACAAGGTTGTTTTTGTCCAATCATGTGTAGATAGACGTTTTGATTGTGCAGAGACCTGACACATTGTAGAAACATTTCCTATCAAAAGTAAAAAGGGAAAATCAAGAACTAATAAAATAGGTTAATTCTTAGCAATTTCTGTTTTATTCCGGGTTAAAAGGCCTGAAGTTATTTAAAGTGAAGAGGAGACAAAGGCAAGACAGTATCTTTCAAACAGTTGCAATTCTAAAGCAGCGTGAAGTGCACGGCTGGGCACGGCCGGGCGTGACTAAGGGGGACTGCACACAGAGGGCTGCCGGGCGCAGGACAGCATCCCTCCCCGCACCTGTGGACTCCACCCCGGGTCTCACCAGTGAACTTGCCTGAGGGGGGTTTGCAGGCCCTGGAAACAGCACTGGCCCTTGGAATGTCTTATCTAGACCCGGCCCGGCCATCATCTCTTCTGTTTCCTCTCTGTTTTGGTCACATCTCTGTGTCCTCAGGGGCACTGTTGGGGCAGCTGTCCCAACTTTGCCATTTCCTGTCTCCCTCCTCCTCCCCCCATTGAACTTTGACCTCCAGTATTTTCCCACTTGGCCCACAGACATGTTCGTGGTTCTCTGATTTGTCTTTTAAACAAAACCAAACCCTTTAGTGTTGTCTGCCTCTGTCAGCCCCTCTTCCCTCTGCCCCTGCGTGGCCCAAGTCCCCCTGCCGACCAGCAGGTTTCCCACGGCTGCTGCGAGGTGGCGATCCGTCGCCACCAGGCTGGCGTGTGTCCTCCCGGGCGTTTTTACGATGTAATACACGCGTGTTTACAGTGCTTTTGAAACGTCACACACGCGTATTTAAATCCACACAGGGGCCGGCGTCTCGCGTGGGCACCTGCTGCCCCTGGTGCTCCTCAGCGACCCGCCTTCTGCCTCCAACCTCTGACTAAGACAGTTTTCATTAAAGGGTATTCAGCAATCTCTTGAGCTAAGAAAAATTTAAATACATAATCAGAGGTAAGATTTGGAAAGGTGCCCAGGGCATTGGGTGACAGTTGCCCTCTCCCACCAGCAGTCAGGAAGGGCACCAGCATGTTTGAAGGGTCAGGCAGTATTTGGTTCCTTTGCCCAGGTGTGAGAACTTGTATTTCATATTTAAAGAACAAGTTTCTAGCTGGGCATGGCGGCGCATGCCTGTAGTCCCAGGTACTCGGGAGGCTGAGGCAGGAGGATCGCTTGAGCCAGGAGTTTGAGGTTGCTGTGAGCTATGCTGACGCCACGGCACTCTAGCCCAGGTGACAGAACAAGACTCTGTCTCAAAAAAAAAAAAAATAAAGAACAAGTTTCTCACCCTCTCCCCAGCCATCTAGTTCCCCTCGTAGCAGGTGACACTGTTCTTTGTAGAACCTTCCAGAGAGACTATCTGTATTTACAAATGGATAACTGGTGTCGTCCTCGACACATGGGCCTGTCCCTTGGTTTCTTCTCTTGGTGGCCTGGAGGAGGGCTCTCAGCAGTCCCTAAGGAGCTCCCTGGTTCTGTTCTGAGGCTGCTCAGTGTGGGTGTGTTTTTACTCAGTCCCTGTTGATAGACATTTTGGTGCCATTGTATTACTGGGACAGCACAGTGTCAGTTATGTGTTACATACATAGTGCCCATGGTCTGCAGATGTGACCTTTCACACGTAGGCAGGTGTATCTGTGGAACAGAAATCCGGACATGGAGTTGGTCAAACAGCCTGTGCTTCTCTTATTATTTTACATATTGCCATGATCTCCCTTTTAAAATTCCCGCAACAGTATCGAGGGCCTGCTTCCCTGTAAGAGCATGTGAGAGCCGTGTGGTTAGGTGAACAGCACACCTCCGCACCGTGCAGTCTTATCTTACAGCCCTCTTGCGAATGACGTTGAACGTTTCTTCAAGGGGACCCTTGTACCATCTTTGGAGAGTCAGCCATCTCCTTTGCGCATCTCTGTTGGATTGCCGGTCTCTAGTTTTTAGAAGCTCTGTAAGTTTCAAGGAAATTATCTTTAGTAGGAGTTGCAAGTATTTGTTTTCTTTTATCTTTTGACTTTGCCATGCAGTTTTTTTTAATGTTATATTTATCAGTCTTTTTTTGTATGGCTTCTGGGTTTTGTGTCATAATCAGAAATGCATTATACGTTGCATGTTATGCATTACGCACATTAGTATATGTTACACGTATGTACACATAAGGCATCATACATTATGAAGACATTCCTCTGCAGTGTCTTCTGGTATAGAACTTGTGTGGTTTCGCTTTGTATATCAAACCCATCCATCTGGAACTTATTTGGTATAAGATACAAAGCTAGTTTTATAGGTTCCAGATGACAGCCCCTTTGTCCGAATGCCATCTGTCGAATGTCTATCTTCTCCCTCCCAGAGCTGAAATATCTTTTATCACGTGTCCCGTATCCGTTGGGTTCACCTCTGCACCCTCTGTCCTGGTCCTTCCACGTCTGCGTCTGGACGGCCTGGTCCTGCCGGGCTGCGTGGCCGCTTCGCGCACTGAGGACGGTGCTGCCTCCTGTCAGCTCTGAGTGTTTGCTTTCAGTTTCTCATCTGCCTTCTGCACTTTTAATTATGTTATTTCTCAGGCTTCTTTCCTTTTGCTTTATAGTTTGTGACATTTTCAGCTGTGGTTTTGCCAGTCTCACTGGTGAATCCAAAAAATCTGTATGCCCAGCTAGGCCTTGAGGTCCCAGTGAGGGTTCTGGTAGCTCAGTCCATACAAAGGCAGGTTTCTCTGTTCACATCTGCTGTGGTTTGACTGTGTCTCCCAAAGTTCACATGTTGGAAACTTAATGCTCGTGCGGTGGTATTGGAGGTGGGACCTCCTGGGAGGTGATTAGGCCACTGCCTGTGACAGTGGTCAGTGTCCTTACTGCCCAGAGGGGGCTTGTTACCAGAGCGAGTCCGGCCCTTTCTTGCTCTCCTGCCCTTCCGCCCGCGACGGCCCAGCACAGAGGCCCTCGCCAGGTGTGGCCCTCGACCCTAGGCCTCCCATCCTCCAGATCCGTCAGAGGTACATTCCTTTTCTTCGTAGCTTGCTCCTCTCTGGTGTTCTGAGACGCCATCCTTGGCCAGCTCCCCCTTCCTCCCAGTCCCCTCCAGCCAGAGCCCACGCCTGTCATTCGGGGCCCCTTCTTATCCCTCACTGGTTTGCTCCTGAGTCCCAACCCCCCTTTGCAGGTTTGTTGTGCAGTGACACTGTCACAGCCCCAGCGTGTGTCTCTCAGGGTCTCCATCTGCACTGGCCATGGTGGTCACACACGTGGCACACTGCCAAGGCAGACTCAGGCGGGGGGCAGTGTGCCACGGAGCCAGGACATAGATGAAAATAGTCTCCAGGAAACAAGCATGACCCCAGCGTAGCGTAATTCACTTTCCTTCCGATTCAGAAATGCGTGTTGGAATGCAAGGGGCTGATGTTACTGTTTAACGTCTACAAGAAACAGCTCTATAGCTGCTTTATTTTATTTTTTTTTTAATTAACTACTTCAGAAACATTGATACCTTACCTCTCTTTGGAACTAACAGTGCACACTCAACTTCTGACCTTGAGTTGGGTCATCTCTTTAGCCCCTTCTGGTCCCTGGCCTGGGTCCCGTCTCTGCAGCCCCCATGTTTGTAGGTCCCCCGTTCCCTGCGGTCCCTCTGTCCCCTGAGCCTTTGCAGATGCTGTTCTCTCGGGCAGGACACCTGATCTCAGCGACACCCCCGTTTCCACCTCTTGGCTGTCAGATGCCGTCCTGTTGTTGCCTGCTCACCCCGGACCTGTGTGCCGTGTTGTAACAGGTTTCTCTACGTTTCTGTCCCGAGACTTGGGCTTCCTGGAGGGTGGACACTGAGTCTGTCTTTTCAGTCACTAGAGCCTGGCAGTTCTGCCCCTGATGGGCTCATCCCGGGCGTGGCTGTTAAACTCCGTGGCAGGAGGTGTCAGACGCGGATGGAAAGGACGGTGTTTTCCTCAGGGCGCTTGTTCCCTGGCCTGGTAGTGACTCTCGTCACCGACCCCAGCTCGTCATCGCTCACCTGTGCCCTCGTGCAACGACTGCTTCTCTCTTGTGTTATATGTCTGTAGATCCTGGGGAATTTTAACACGTGTATTCTACTTTCTTATTTTTAACTTAAAAATACATTTTTCAAACACTGGCATTCGGAAGCTTTCTTTTTTTTTTTTTTTTTTTTGAGACAGAGTCTCACTCTGTTGCCCGGGCTAGAGTGAGCGGAAGCTTTCTTTGGTAACGATAGTTCAGCTTGTTACCTGGATTGCAGACACACGGGTTGCGAGCAGGTGGGCTCAGAGCTGGGGAGCCTGTCGCGGTGCCGTGGTCCTGTGGGGGCACGCGTGTGGCTAGTGCCTTGCCTTGGAGGGATGTTTCTAGCGCTACAAGGAAGTCTGGTGGTGTAAAAATATGAAAGGATCCTTTAGTATGAAAGGATTATACTCCTTCAGTGCTCACAAAATTGTAAATCATGGGAAGCCTTTGTGTTTTAGTTTGCTATAGAACGGCAAAAAAACTGAACAAGTGTTGGTCATTCCAGTTAATATTTAGTTCCTATTCCTCTTATACTTTCAACAGTGACGTCAGGTCAGCCACAGGGAGGGAGCGTTATGGAAGCATTCCCTAGTTACGTAGAACTTTCACAGAAAAGCATCAGTGGAATTACTAGAAATTGTTATATCCTCAGGTTTCTTACTGATTCCCAGTGAATCTAATTAAAACGTGTCTGGGTAGGAACTAGCTCTAGAAATTTTATAGTCTAGATTTGAAAAAAGATTAAGCTGTTGGAAATAGGAAGAGATTTAATTTATGAGGAAGAGAAGCAACCCCCAGCCCCAATCTCTTTTGGTCATTTTAACAACATTTAAAAGCCTGGGAATGATGCTGACAACCTAGGTGTGATACAGTTGGTGCAGTTAATAAAATACCTTGGAAGGGCTGCGTATTAGAGGGCGTGGGACCAGCATGGCGCGTGTCGTCCGCTGGACACTGAAACGTCGGACTTTGCGGAGCTGTGGCACTGCTGCATGGTCCCCTGACACCCGGCTCCCGGTGGAGCAGCTGCCACACGTGGGGACTCCGCAGGGTGTGGTGCTTCTGAGAGCGCCTGCATGTGTGGACCTGTTTCTGTAGAGAACAGTGTGAGGCTTGTGAACCGGTGCGCCGTTGCCATGTGGGTGGGGAGGTTAGTTTATCGATCAGCGCTTTCCCCGTCCGAGTCACTAGCGAGACACGAGGTGAGAGCGGCCAGCGTGAGCGGGCGGACGGTGCCAGCCGTAGCATTTCCGGTCCCTCCGTGCAGCGGCTGCTCCGAGTGCTCCTGAGTGTTTATTTAACCCTCATGACAATGCTGTGAGCTGGTTTCTATTTCTGTCCCCATTTCAGCCATGAGAAAACAGACACAGAGAGGTTAAGTGTAAGTAATTTGCCGAAGGTGACATTAGTAAGTGGCTGTTTTTCTATGAGAAGTCAAAATTGTTTGTTCACTGCATCAGGAAAAGTGAGAGGAAAACCTGAGGAGTAAGAAATGGAAAGAAAAAGTGAGCCGGGCCCCGGGCAGCCGTGACAGTAGGGTTGACCTCGCGCGCGGCTCCGCCCTGCCCCGGGAACAGGGTCCCGTTTGAGTCCTTGAACACAGGTCTCCAGCTGCGAGGCCTCTGCGCTGCAGGCCAGTGTTTTGTTGGGTTTTTCTTTCTTTTCATTGAAGAGTAAAACTCAGTTTAGTGAAATGCACAGATTTTGAGTGTGTCATTTGAGCGTTTTTACCATTAGAGGTTTGACAGATGCACAAGCCTTGATAGGGGTTCACGCGGTGTTCTCTGTTACCCCAGAAAGTTCCTTCGTGCCATTTTCCAACCAGGTCCCACCTTCACCCCCCGACCCCGGGCTGTGTTCTATTTTTTATTCTCTATTCTGCTGCTTTTCCGCCACTGAGTAGTTGTGCCTTGCTGAAGCGTATTTGAGCCGAGTCGTAGACGTCCCTGTCACCTGCTGGCATGCTCTGCCACCTGGCTTGGTGGGTGTCCCAGGATCACGCTCTCCATGCTTAGCTCTGAGCAGTCCGCTCTGAACCTCGCGGAGCGTGTGAGAAGCTTGCAGCTGCTGTACTGCAGCCGTGTACTGTCTCTGGTTAGCATACAAGTTACATCTGCACAGCTCAGCACGGTCCCCTCGTTTGCTTCAGTGTGAGTGAGTTTCTTAAAAACTAGGAGGAAAATACTATCTCGTACGTTGGCCCACGTGTCTGCCATCTTGATGCTCTCCTTCCTCGCGGGAGCTCCAGTGTGTCACCACGTCCTTCCAGCCTGGGGATGGCGTCAGCACTCTGTGGAGTGTGGGTGTGCTGGCAGGAAAGTCTGAGTTTTCTTTTATCAGAAAGTGTTTTGCTTTTACCTGTGTTATTGAAGGGTATTTTCCCTGCGTGTAGGATTCTTTGTTGACAGCTTTTTCTTCCAGCACTTTGGAGAAGCTGAGACGCCGTCTTCTGGCCACCGGCGTCCGTTGGCCTCGTTCCCGGGTCCAGTGTGGTGCTCTCCTGGCTGATTTCAGGATTGTCTCTGTCTTGGGTATTTGAGTGGCTCGACTGTGACTGGCAGCTTGGATTTATCTTATCTGGTTTCCCTGAACTTCCTGGATCTGTACAGTCATGCCTTCTACCACATGTGGGAATTTTTCTGCCATAATTTCTCCATAACTTTTCCTCAGTATCTCTCCTTCTGGGACTCAGGGACAGATACGTTCAACCGCGTACGTTATGCGGGTCCCTGAAGCCTCGTTCATTTTTTTTCCTTTCAAATCTCTCTCTCCTTCCGATTGGGCACTTTCTATTGATCTATCTTCAAATCACTGAGCCCTCTGTTATCCCAGTCTGCTGTTCAAGCCCATCCACTGGGTTTTTTTTAGTTTAGAAATACCATTTTTAAATTCTGGAATTTCTGTTTTGACAAATGTCGTTTGTCTCTGGAAAGCCGTTTCCTTCCGTCCTTGTGCATCGTGATGGCCGTTCCTGCCGAGCCCACCGTGGCCGCCCTCTGCGTGGACTGTGTCTGTTCTCCACGTGTCTGCTAATCCCGGATTGCTTCCGGGATTGTGAATACTTTGTAGAAACTCTGGGTTTTGTTCTGTCCTCCTGAGAGTATCGGTGTTACTTTGCGTGTTTTAGCAGAGAGTAAATTTGGCTGGACTCCACTTCCCTGTGCTGTCAGCGGCTGGGATCTCTGCTCAGCCTTGTCTTAGGGAGTCCCGGAGCCTCCCCGAGCACACGCATTTCAGGGCTCGCAGACGTGTGGGCAGAGTTTATCCGCAGGATTTGGTGCTCCCCTTCCAAAGCTCTCCGCGCTGTGGACTTTCCCCCCGGCTTCCCAGCTGTGGTGGTCTAACAGCGCGGGCTCTCTCCCGGCACTCGTGTCTCCCAGACCCCTCTGGGTTCTGCCCGTTCAGCCTGGTGTTTTTGTGCTGAGTGCAGAGTTCACAGTTACCTGCAAGAGCATTGGTCTGGCTACTCGGCTGTCACGGGAAGTAGAACCACCTGCGGTTCATAGTCCAAGAGCTGCGGCAAACAGGAACTGTGTTCTCGGAGGGGCAAAGGTGCCCCGAGGGAGGCGGCCGTGGAGGAGGTTTGTGTCTCAGGAGCTCTGCTGTCAGGGAGGATAAAGGATAAGCCTCTGTCCCCAGAAGGGCACATAACGTAAGTCTTGTGGCACGTACAGGTGCTGAAGAGCGGGAAGGAGAGGCAGGTGTGTGGTCACCCGCGGGAGCCGCGCGAGAGGCAGGCTCGGGCCGGGTTTCAGCCGTCGTCTCGGAGTTCATCTCGGCAGCCACCGTGTGCCTGTGGAGGGCGGGTCTGGTTGTAGCTGCCGTGGGAGGTAATTCCCGAATTTCTTCACCCGAACGTGTCTTGTGATCAGACCAGTTGAGCCTTTTCCGGTCCAGTCTTTCCCTGTGTGGCCGACGGTGAGAGATCTGGTCCCTGGTCGTGGAGGCAGCTCTGCCTTGCTGGTAGCAGGCGTCCCGTGCGGGTCACTGGGCGGAGTTTGTGGCTCCTGTGGAAACAGGACCGAGGGCCTGTCGCGCTGCCCTTTCTGGACTCAGGTGCGCTCTCGGTGTCGGCCAGGTGTTTCCCGCTCGTTCCGCGGCCTCAGGTGCTGTTCTTTCCACCCTGGACACCTGAGTGTGCTCAAACTGAACTCACCCCGTGGCTGGGATTCCCAAGGGTCGCAGCGCAGCTGTGTTAACGCACTGACTGCTGTGAATGGTCCTCGGGCAGCTGCGTGGTATGTTGGGAGCCAAAATGGTCATTATGGCAGAGTTTACTTGCTGTGATGAGACATTTAGCCAGTTTCTCAAAGAAAACTGCAGTATTTAAACATACTTCTGGCCCATACACACATTCACAATAACAGTGTTGTGTGTAGAATGTACTTCATGTCAAAAATCCTGACGGTGAGAGTAGCCTACATGTAGCGTGTGCTTTATCTGCCGCCCTTGTGGACGGGACGTCCGTGGAATCAGGTTCTGCCCGAAACTGTAGTGCAGAGGCAGAACCGCAGTCTCTGCATCTGGAACTGTCTTACCTGCCTGTTTTACCTATTTTTGGTATTACAGGTGACACATAATGTAAGTTTTTCTCGGTGAGGGTGTGACCATCATGGTGAATGTGGTGCTTTATTCCGGACAGTGTCCGGTCTCCGGTGTTGGTTGGGATGGGTTGTGTGTTCCCACCGGGCCTTTCCCGCTTTGCGGGTGGGTTACTGTCCCCGCTCCCTGCTGCTGCTGTGTGCCTCCCTCAGGCAGCCGTTGATGTCGCTGTTCCTGCCCCGCCACGTGCTGCTCATCATCTGCTCTGCTGGGTCGTGCTGGGAGTAAACCCCTGAGTGAGGGTGATGGTGCCGCTGCCCAGGCCTCGCTTGCGTCTGTCCTCGGTGTGTCACCGGCCTGGGCCTTGTGCGCTGTTGACGGGACACCTGCCGTGGGACAGGCTCCATCCCGAGAGCCACCCTCCAGGACAAGCTGCTTTAATCCTTGCCGCAGCCCTGGGAAAGTGAGGTTGTGGCCGTCCTCACTGCACAGGTGAGGGCACAGGTTTGGGGAGCTCAGCTCGCTTTCTCTAGTCGCACAGCTGGCGAGTGGACGGCAGAATCCCTCCCGAGGGTCTCTGACGTTGCTTGGGAGGCTGGTATTTCTCACTGTCGTATTCCTCTAACTGGTGGGAATTTCCTCCCGGTTTTACCAGCGCTCGGGCTTGTCTGCAAGCATCTTATCACCTGTTGCATAAAGTGGGATTGTTTTAGTGGAGAGCAGTAGTTGCGCATAGTGGGGTCAGGTCGCTGTCTCCTGCAGACCACAGCCAGTGAGGTGTAGCTTGGGGCAGGGAGCAGGAGGAAAGGGTGGGGACGGGAAGAAATGAGTGGTTAGCACATCCAAACCAGAGGCTTGGTGTTCTCTCTTGAGTCGACAAATCTAAGATGCCATTTTAGCCCCGTTTTGTAGGTTTACAGGACTAGGAAATACGTCTGTAGCCCACCCAGGGCTTTCGACGTAAGGTTCCACGCTGTTCCGGAGCAGCGTTAGAGGCTGGCTGTGCACGCGCCCCTGCCCCTGCCCCACAGGGTCTGCTTAGTTGGTCTGTGGTGGGACGCCCTGGCACCTGAAGGACTGGAAGCCCCCCTGGTGTGGGTGGTCAGGGCTGGGTGTTCCACTGCTCTCCGGCTGTGTTTAGAAGTCTGCGTTGTCGTCACTCTACAGGAGCTCATCCGGTTAAGTGCTGGGTGCCTTTTGCTGAGATTTTGAGAAGTAATTTCTCTCTCTTTTTTAATGAGTAGAGCTCTAGGGTAATAAATATTAAAAAGAATGGTTTTACGTGGGAAATGGTTTTTTTGGTCAGCATTGGCTTTTACTTGGCCTAAGTCAGCAAATAGCTTTCACTATTAAACTGTCTATTTTCTTGTTCTGGTTTTTAGAGACATGTAATGACTATGTTAGCAAAATGCTTACAAATCACTTTTCTTTTTATGTTTTATGTTTTTTGCATCGACTTAAAAGTGCCTACCAGATGTTATGCCTTCCTGTGTAGAGGACGTTTCGTCTACTCTAGGCTTTGTTTGGGTGGTGGGCACTTTGGAATTCACGTTTGCCCCGGGGTGCCTGGCCCTGCCCGCCCCTCCCTGCTCGCTTGGCGCAGCCAGGAAGGCCTCTCTGCCGCTCCTGCAGCCTCGGAGCTCCACGCTCTCTGTTCCCTGCACCCGCGGGCCCTTCCTGCCATCGGCCTCGGCTCCGCGTGGCTCCCTGCCCTCTGGGTGTCACGCCTCGCTCTCCTTGCGCTTGTCCTGCTTGTGTGCTTGTGTGCCCTTCCTGAGAGCAGGCCCGCTCACGTGGCGCCAGCTACACAGGTGGGTGTGGGACGTGCGTGGAAGGAAGAGAGGTTGCGGGTTTGGAAGCTTCTGTCGTACTTTTTTGTATCATTCATGTCTTGTAGGAGGGCGTTATATTTAGGCTTAATATCTGTAATTTTTTTCTAATTCTAAAAGTAGTTACTGTTCCTCAGAGAAAAATATAAAATAAAAACCAGCCAGAGATAAACAGTCATGTTTTGGTGCATTTTCTTTTGTCTTTTTTCAGTGTTTGTGTGTTCACACAGCCGGCCCTCGCTCTGCCTGTTCTCACTTACCTCGTGCGTCCCTCCTGCCTCTTGTTTTCTGAAGTTATTTTTTAAAGACTACATCATATTCAGTCATATGTATACAAATTCATTTACATATTTAAATATTAATCTGTTGCTGGCTGTTTAGGTTGTTTGTGTTTGTTTCAGCTCTTTTAAGGCTAAGATGGGTCTCCTTACACACAAACCTCTGAATACGTTGCTCATAATCTCGTTAGAATAGATTCCTCCAGGTATGGTTGTGGCTCAAAGGTGCAGATGTAATAAAAGTTCATTATGGTCTAATTGCTGTCCAGACAGTCACACCGGTTTGCACTTGCTAGCTGAGGACGACTAGCCAGCATTGACTCTTAAGAGCATTTTGTTTAACTATAGTTCAAATAATCTAATAATTCTTCAAGCTGTCACACATTGGGTTTAGAGCAGGTGATCACTTGTCATGGTGAGTCCCTTTTTAGAAATTTTGTTACGTGGATGTATTGCACACTGGTGAAGTCTGGGCTTTTAGTGTACCTGTCACCGAGTGGTGGATATCGTCCCCCAGAGGTAAGTTTCATCCCTCAGCCCCGTCCCACCTTTTGATGTCTCCAGTGTCCATTCCACGGGAGGGTCCACTTCTAAGTGGAGTCTCTGTTTGAAGGAGAAGGTGGCCCCCCGGGAGCCTTCCCCGTGTGCAGGGAACGCAGAGTCGAATGGCTGCTTGAGGCTCTTGCCCAGTCCGCGTGCACCTGCGTGTGCTGCCTGTGCGGGGCGCGGGGCGCAGGGCATGCTCTGGCAGGAGAGCCCTGCCCTCGGGAGGGGCAGCTCTCAGCCGTGCGTCCTCCCGGGGCTCCTCTCTGGTGCGGCACTTGGGCTGATGTCGCTGCCTTCCCAGCCACACTGCAGGGCTGGCCTGAAGAGGAAAAGCGCGGTGAGCGGGGACAGGGGAGCTGTCACTTGGAAATCGGGCAAAGTGCTTTGTTCAAAAAGGACTTTGAGCTACTGGAAAAGACCCGCCTGGGCTGAGCCGGTTTGTCTGGGAGCCTTGCCTTGCTGGCTTCCTAGCGGTGGCAGAGGCGGCGTGTGGAGCTGGTCAGGTCCTGGTTCTCGTGCATGGCCAGCCGGGTGACGCCCTGCGGGTGAGCCTGAGTCAGAGAGCATTTGAGTCGAGCTGGGCCTGTCACGTGGAGCAGGCTAACTTCACCAAAAATAACCCCAAAACAGCATTTCTGGGAAACACAAGTGGAGACAGCTTTCAGTGTAAACAAAGGAGCAAAGTAAAGATAAAGGCTCAGCTGGAAAAAATGAACGTTTGGAAAACTAAGAAGAAATGCTTTGGGAAAAAACAGCGAGGAAAACAAGTGTTTCTTTTCCCGTGGTTCCTTTCAAAGCGTTTCCTTCATGTGTTTGTGTGACACGCAGCACATGTGTTTTGATGGGACGGCTCTTAAGTTTTCCCTTCCGTGTGGAGCTGCTCCGGCTCCCTGTTCCTCTGTCCTGGCCGGGAACTGCGGGGGGCATGGCATCAGCAGTTGGGGCACTGCTGCTTCTCAACCCGGCTGCAAATCAGAATCACCGGAGAGCTTCACGCACAAAACAAACCGAAGATCCCCACTTCCAGAAATTCTGATTTAATTGGGTGTGCGGGCCATTGTCCCCGTCCTCTCGGGCCCCAGGGGTTCCGGCTGGTGGGGGCCGAAGCTGTGTGTCAGCTCAGCTTTCCTCCCCTCGCGAGCTGTGTTCTCCGGCCGCGGCTCAGCCCTCCCCCTCCTCCCCAGGTGTCGGCTGGCTTGCTTTGTGGCTCTCCGGCGTGTTTTGGGTGGGCAGGTGGTGTGTGTGCCAGACATGACTGACCTCGCGTGTTTCCGTCCGGGGAAGGCGGGTTTGCCGCCGGCCAGCAGAGTCGGAACCTCTGCGGTGGGCCACCGGGGCAGCTGTCCCCTGAGGACCAGGACTGAGGATGTTACAAAGTGGCCAGGACCGTGTGGGGGTTCATGCGTCAGGCCCAATGGGGTGGGATCGGCTGTGGTCCTGTTTATTATGTATTAACAGTTAAACTGTTAATCTCTTGAGTTGTTTCCCCAAGTAATATTTACTATATATTTGGAACTAAGAATCTTCTATGTGAAATTTGTATCTTGGTTCTGTTATCTTGCTTAATGGGAAAGAAGTTCATTTCTGGGATACTCTTAACCATTGGATGATAAAAGAAACTTTGGTAAATGTGAGGGAAATCACCCAGTTTAGTTAAATTACAAATATAAGTATTTCAAAAATTTAGCTTTCCTGATAATGGTCTGGTAATGTGATCCAAAGAACTGG
>CM052442.1:133550866-133566457 GCA_028533085.1 Varecia variegata | reverse complement strand
GTGCGGAGCCCCACGTAGCTGCTAGAGGGGAAACTACCCCACAGCCGCCAGGGTCGCCACCAGCACCTGCTCAGGGTGTTCTTACGTTGAGGAACCGTGGGCTTTGCCGCACATCCCACGCGCTTTCTTCTCTTCCAGTTATCGCAGCTCTACCCTGAAGAGAACTGGGAGAAACTCATTCCCTGCGTGGCCGGCCCGGACTCGTTTTACGTGGAGCGAAACCACGTGGATCTGGAAGCCGGCCTGAGGTGAGGCTCCGCCCGGCCGCAGTGGCAGGGACCCTGCCGACCAGGGCCACCCACGGGGCTGTCCTCCCCCGAGGGCTGCCGAGGGGTGTGTGGGCCCCTCGGTCGGGGTCTCTGCTTCAGCTCTAGGGATTTGCGTCAGTTACAGAGAATTGGAAAGATCCCTATGACCTAAGGGTGATTTTAAAGGTAATAGGGAAGGAATTTCAAAGTCTATGCCATCATTTAGGGTAATTTTGACAGTCTTTCATAATAATATCGGATGATTGTTTCTGTTCTGTACTGAAAATTCAGACTGTTCGAATTAGCGCCTGACAGTTTCTCAGAGGGCCCTTGGTGGTGTCGTGGCCCACGTGGCCCACACAGTAACGTGGCACACGAGGCCTGTAAGTGACGGACAGGGAGGAGGCTTTGCGCGAGCAAGATGGACCATAGCAGGAATTGAGTTAGGCCGGGCCTGGTGGCTCGGGCCTGTCATCCCGGCACTCCGGAGGCTGAGGCAGGAGGATGCTTGAGCCTAGGAGTTGGAGGTTACTGTGAGCTATGGTGACGCCACAGCACTCTAGCCCGGGTGACAGAGCAAGACCCTGTCCCAAAAAAAAAAAAAAAAAAAGAATTGCATTAAATTCAAACAGGAAGAATGTGAGGTTATGAGACATCTGGTTGTTTTTTTCTCTAATATATATTTCTCTGAATTGAAAATTACATTTTCTCCCCAGTGGGTTTTGACAATGCCATTTTAGTGCTGATGAAACCGTTCTGTTCGAGTTTCAGGTATTTGGCTTCATTACCTTCTCACGTATTAAAAAATGACCATGTTAAGAAGTTTTTCAGTACTTCATCTCCCACCCAACAGCTTCAAAGTCCAAGTGAGTTTACGGAATGTTATTAAACAAAAATAAAAATCTTTTTGTTGTCTGGAAATGTTTATGATAATTATTTTTTTAAATTTACAGGTCCTGGCAATCCCTCCCTTTCTAAAGTAGGTACCATGATGGGCGTGGCTGGAAGGTAAGAAATCTTCTGTGTAACCAACGCATTCCGAGGTTTACTTCCAGTTGTGAATACCGCATTGTTCCTAGAGTTAAGCAACTTGCAAATCTAGCCTTGGACAGTGTGGAGAGGAGGAACTGGGTAGAGATAATCCAATTCAGGATTTCCCAGACAGGGTTCTCCGAGCCATGGGAATTGGAATTCCAGGGACACTCACTGCAAGTTCAAGTTCTGGGCGCTGCCCTAGACGTAGAAGCCAGAATGTCTGAGCAGTGTCTCTTTCCTAAGCTCCCCAGGCTCTCGCAAGCTCGCGATCGGGCTCCCGGGGTGTCGGAGGGGCTCTGTGAGCTCCCGGCCCTCAGACGACAGCAAGACTGCTCTGCTCAGAAGCCGGTCACCTGTCTCGATGAACAGGTGACCATGGAGGAGGCCTACAGGGAAAAAACTGCTGTCACAGTGACACAAGCACAGACAGCTCTGTGCGGAGTGCTAGTCACGTGACAAGGTTGTGGCGGGTGCTGACTCTCGTACCCCTGTGCCTGGTACATCGTGAATACGTCCGGGTCTGGGCAGGGTATGGAACGCTGTTGGTGCCTTCTAGGTTTTGTTTTTCTAAAAGTAATTTGAATATTAAAGATTTAATAGTTTTAATTTGTGATGTAACAAGATCATCCTGTGAGTTAGAAGTAACAGAAAAGGGCCGGCTCGGTGCTGACGGCTGTAATCCCAGCACTCTGGGGGGGATCCTGGCTTGAGGCCGGGAATTCGAGACCAGCCTGAGCAAGGGCGAGATACCCGCCACCCCCATCTCTACAGAAAAATAGAAAAATTAGCCAAGCGTGGCAGTGCAGTCCTATAGTCCCCACCACTCAGGAGGCTGCGGCAGGAGGATCGCTTGAGCCCAGGGGTTTGAGGTTGCTGTGAGCTACAGTGACGACACTGCACTCCAGCTGGGGCGACACAGTGAGACTCCGTCTCCAAAAAAAAGGAAAGTGGCTGGGTGCGTCGCGGTAGCTCACGCCTGTAATCCTAGCCCTCTAGAAGGCTGAGGCACAAGGATGGCTCGAGGTCAGGAGTTTTGAGTCAGCCGGGGCAAGAGCAAGACCCCATCTCTACTAAAAATAGAAAAAATTAGCCGTGCAGCTAAAAATACAAACAAACAAAAACAAAAATTAGCTGGCTGTGGTGGCATACAGCTGTAGTCACAGCTACTCGGGAGGCTGAGGCAGGAGGATTGCTTGAGCCCAGGAGTTTGAGGTTGCTGTGAGCTAGGAGGACGCCACGGCACTCTAGCCTGGACTACAGAGCGAGACTCTGTCTCAAAAAAAAAAAAAAAGTAATGTGTACACACGTGTGATGCACACATTAAACCCATGCATGTGCACGCGTGTGCATGGGCCCACGCCCGCAGAGATCTCAGCTGGAGGCAGGCGGCCGTCTCAGGCGGAGCCGTGGGAGGGAAGAGCCGCGGCGTGTCCAGAATGTGCTGCGGGCCGGGCTGCGGGGGGCCGGTGCCTGAACACCTCACAGATGTGTGGTGGAGCCTGTGGTTTCTCTGTTCTCCGCCTGCCCCGTCCCACAGGCCCGTGTGTGGCGTGGCCGGGATCCCGTCCTCGCAGAGCGGAGCCCAGCACCACGTGCAGCACGCGGCCGGCCCGGCCCCCGCCTTGCCCCACTGCTCCCACGCGGGCGGCGCGGGCGCGGCTCTGGCCTACCGTGCCCAGATGGACGCCGCGCCGGCCATCCTGATGCCTTCCAGCCTGCAGGCCCCGCAGACCCAGGAGCAGAACGGCATTTTGGATTGGCTCAGGAAACTGCGTCTGCACAAGTACTACCCCGTCTTTAAGCAGCTCACCATGGAGAAGGTACATTTGTTTCTTAGCCAGCTCTGCAGGATTGTCTTGGTTGATTTGTCAAGTAATATATCTTCCGACCTCATCCCTAGAGGAATTGAGTTGGGTTCCAAAATACACGTGAAGCGGAAGAAGTAAGGGTGGACGAGCCCCACGGCCTGGTCGTACGGGGGCAGGGGGCTGCAGGGGCCGGACGGGGACAGGGTTGATGGTACACAGAAGCTTCTCTAGCACTTTTCGGGGCCTCACAGTCTGGATGCTCTGTGTGCTGTGACGGACAGTCTGTCCCCAGAGTCCTGCTGGGGACGGGAGTTGTGAACTCTGGTGACAAAGCCCCGTGCTAACCGGGTTCAGTGTAGCTTGTGCGTGTCCCGAGGCTCAGTGAGGCCCGTGTCACATGGACCCAAACACGCTGGTCCGTGTAAGTGGCTCTGGGATGATCTGGTTGGATTTCAAAGTCGTATCTAGAAGAACGGACGGATTTTACATCTTCCAAGCAGTCCTACTTAGAAATCGTTCTTCACAATAGAGAGTTTGACGAGGAGTGTTTTTTCATTGTTAAAAAATTCTGAAATTTAAGTCTTGATGTCACTAATAAACTAAATTGACTCTGTAGGAGGCATTTGAACTCTGAGCTCCCCCTGCTGGACAAAATGACTTGGTGGCCTTTATCTATGTAAAAATTTCATTCGTCCAAAAATGTACAGTTGAACCATGAAATCAAGCTTTCACTACATATGTCTGTTTAGGGTTTATATATCTTAAAAAGAGATTTTATGGCCGGGCACAGTGGCTCACGCCTGTAATCCCTGCACTTTGGGAGGCCGAGGCGGGAGGATCACTTGAGTCCAGGAGTTCAAGACCAGCCTGGTCAACACAGCAAGACCCCGCCTCTACAAAAAATGCAAAAATTAGCTGGGTGCAGTGGTGGCGCATGCCTGTAGTCCCAGCTAGTCAGGAGGCTGAGGCAGGAGGATCGCTTGAGTCCAGAGGCGTGAGCCTGCAGTGACTAGGATTTTGCAACTGCACTCCAGCCTGGGCGACAGAGGGAGACCCTGTGTCCAAAAAAAAAAAGGAAAAGAAAAGATTATACTAACCTTGATCGTAATTTAAAACTTCTTATTCTAATCTGTGAGCTGACATGGCTAAACCCAGAATGATCTGAAAACTGGAGTATCACTGTGTGCTCAGTCCCGGCCCGTTGGGTTAGTCGGTTCAGTTTGGGTGGTGTCTACTTTTCCGGATCACTTGCTGCCTGACAAAGTTGCTGTCATCCATAAAACATTGGTAGTTTTTTGAAAGAAGAGCCGTCCTAAGAAGACTGTCCTCCTGTCTGCAGGGGTGCGGGCTCTAAAGGGACCGCGTTCTGCTGGGGGGGTGGGGCTTTCCTAACCGCGACTCTGTGGCGCTGATGGTGACTTACGGAGACCTTTTCTGCAGCCACCTGCCCACACAGCATGCACCTGCCGGGGCTGGGACAGCGCAGGGCAGGGGGGTTGCCCGGCTGCGCCACAGGGTGGGGGACGTCTCGGTGCCCCTCTGCACGCCGGGGTGCGCGGGAGGCAGACCTGCGGTGCGTCAGTCTGAACGGTCAATTCTGGGCCGTTCAGCGAGTGAGCGGTGGGCTCGTCCCGAGTCCCTCGCTACGTGGTCCAGTCCACGCCTCTCGGACAGTCCACGTCTCCCGGACGTGGAGCAGAGCCTTTAAATTCCAGTCCACATTGTTTTCAGCATCCTAATTGCTTCTCAGTAACTTTGCAATTTGTTTCCACCACTCCAGTTTCTGAGCCTTACTGAAGAAGATCTGAATAAGTTTGAGTCCCTCACCATGGGAGCAAAGAAAAAGCTCAAGACTCAGCTGGAGCTGGAAAAGTGAGTGCGAAATCGCCTTGAAACCTGTATTTCTCTTAGTTTCTCGTGTGCTGCAGAGAGCGCTAAGGCTCACAGTCTTGCTAAATATCAGGGATTGGGTTACTTGTTACCGATCATCCAATCCTCCGTGGTGGTTTTAACGTTCCACACGTGGCTTTGGAGGGACAGGCGATGCCCTTTGTCGTGAACTTGGCAAATCCCTCTCCCACCCCGAGACGGTTTGATGGGAGCCGCCCGCGTGTGACGCGAACCGTCTGGGAGACTGCGAGAGCCGTGAGTGCTCACGTGTCCCTGTGCTGCTCTGTTCACAGGGAGAAGTCGGAGCGACGCTGCCTGAACCCCGCGGCCCCGTCCCTGGTCACCAGCAGTGGCGTGGCCCGCGTGCCCCCCACCAGCCACGTCGGACCCGTGCAGGCCGGGCGGGGCAGCCACGCTGCAGGTGGGGGAGCTCCCGCACGGCCGTGCACTGTGGGTTTTGATGACAGTCAGGCCTTGGGTCACATTCATTCACCATTTACTTTTTTAAATCTTTATACTTGTTTTTCCTTATTTTAACTTTTATAGTCTCTGCTGTAGGAAAATAGATGGGACGGGGGGTTGCAGCTGGAGACGGGTCACTTGTCTGAAGTAGTTCGGGCAGAATGGTCAGGTCTGGAGCCGCCGGCTGAGAGAGCGCTAGGGGGCGAGCGAGACTCTCTCTCCCCGGGACTGGTGCTCCGGGTCACGCCGAGGTCAGCGCCCGCCCACCGGGGGCTGCTGGTTCTCCATGGAGCCCTGCTCTCGGGACTCGAGGTCCCCGTGGTGCGCCCTGTTATCCACACCCCCTTTTCCTTCCTCCTCCCTCTCCTCTGGGGAAGGGCCGGGACATGGTGACGGTGGCTCTGCTCTCTCAGGGCAACTGGGCCTTTATCACAGAAACCCGGGAGGAACAGGGAGAAAGCCCGCCCCTGTCATCCTCAGTCACTTGTCCACAGAGACGTCACTTAGCCGGCCTCGTAAACCGGGGCTGTCTGTCCATGTCTGTGGGCGAGTCACGCGTGTGCGACAGGGATTAAAAGGGCACGTGTTCTGGGAATCTTGGTGTTCCCTGGTGTCGGGTGGGCAGGGCTGTCGCAGGGGTCTGAGCCTCTGCCTCCTCCCCGCCTGCGTCCCGGGCGGTCGGCCGTCTCGGAGACTCTCGGAGCCCGTCTACCCCTGGAGGTAGCGCCTGGTTCCCCAGGGCTGACGGTGCAGTCGCTGTGCACGGGGCGGGTGGCGGCCGAGCCGGGGGACACTGGCCAACGGCCCCTCGCTTGTCCCTTCTCCGCAGAGCTGCGGGTGGAAGTGGAGCAGCCCCCTCACCAGCTACCCCGGGAAGGCAGCTCCTCGGAGTACTCCAGCTCCTCCTCCAGCCCCATGGGGGTGCAGGCCCGCGAGGAGAGCTCCGACAGCGCCGAGGAGAACGACAGACGTAAGGGCGCCGGCGTGGCGCGTGGTGCTGGCCCGGCCCGGGTGTGAGACGGTGCTGACCGCTCTGTTTCCGCCTCTAGGTGTGGAGATTCACCTGGAGGGGCCCGACAAGGAGAAGCCCGTGATGCTGCTGAACCACTTCACGCCGAGCTCCGCCCGGCCCACGGCCCAGGTCCTCCCCGTGCAGAACGAGGCCGGCTCGGCCCCGGCGGGCCACCACCCGCTGCCCCCGCAGATGATGAGCGCGGCCTCGCACGTCGCACCCATCCGAATGCTGAATTCCGTGCACAAGGCGGAAAGAGGAAGCGCGGACATGAAGCTGCTCTCGTCCTCCATGCACTCGCTCTTGTCTCTGGAGGACAGGAGCAAGGGGTCTGGGCCGAGGAGCGGCGTGAAGGTGGACAAGAGCTTTGGCGGTGCCATGGTGGACGCGCTGCCCCCGCCTGCGCCCCACCAGCCCGTGCAGGTGCTCTCCGGGCTCTCGGACAGCAGTTCCTTGTCACCCGCGGTCTCCTTCGGTCCCCGGGCCAAAGTCGTGCGCGCGTCCCCGCTGGACAGGGTACTGAAGTCGGCGCAGCCGCCGGCCCTGGCGGTGGAGACCAGCACGGCCGCCCCGGGCACACCCAGCACGGTCCTGCACGCGGCCCGGCCGCCCATCAAGCTGCTGCTGTCGTCGTCTGTCCCCGCCGAGTCTGCCGTCGCCGGGCAGACGTCCTGTCCGAGCAACGTGCAGATCAGCGTGCCCCCAGCAGTAATCAGCCCCCGGACTGCGCTGTACACAGCCAACACCAAAGTTGCCTTCTCCGCCATGAGCATGCCCGTGGGCCCCCTGCAGGGCAGCTTCTGCGCCAACAGCAACACTGCCTCCCCCAGCAGCCACCCCGCCACGTCCTTCGCCAACATGGCCTCGCTGCCCAGCTGCCCGGCCCCCAGCTCCAGCCCCGCCCTGTCCTCCGTCCCCGACAGCAGCTTCTACAGCAGCAGTGGTGGCGGCAGCTCCACAGGAAACATTCCTGCCTCGAACCCGAACCACCACCACCACCACCACCATCAGCAGCCCCCCGCGCCCCCGCCGCCCGCGCCCCCGCCCGGCTGCATCGTGTGCACGTCCTGCGGCTGCAGCGGCAGCTGCGGCTCCGGCGGCCTGACCGTCAGCTACGCCAACTACTTCCAGCACCCGTTCTCCGGGCCGTCCGTGTTCCCCATCTCCTTCCTGTCCTTCAACCCCAGCTACGTCAGCGCGCAGCAGTACGGCGGCGGCTCCACCTTCCCGGTCGTGCATGCGCCCTACAGCGGCAGCGGGACCCCGGAGCCCGTCCTGGGCGGGCAGTCCACCTTCGCGGTGCCCCCGATGCCGAACTTCATGGCGGGGACGGCGGGGGTGTACCAGACCCAAGGCTTGGTGGGTAGTAGCAATGGCTCCAGTCACAAAAAGAGTGGGAATCTGTCTTGTTACAACTGTGGGGCCACCGGTCACCGCGCTCAGGACTGCAAGCAGCCGTCCATGGAC
Source organism: Varecia variegata (assembly GCA_028533085.1). Classification (NCBI taxonomy): domain Eukaryota; kingdom Metazoa; phylum Chordata; class Mammalia; order Primates; family Lemuridae; genus Varecia; species Varecia variegata. The sequence goes on along the minus strand of CM052442.1, from coordinate 133,558,535 downwards.
TTCAACCGGCAAGGTAAACGCTCGCGGTGGCCGGGCCCTGCCGGCCCTGCCTTGCGGGCCGCGCGCCCAGCGAGGCTCCCACGGGAGCAGCACGCACAGATGTTTGGCTTTAATGAAAATAATAGTACGCTTTTTTCTTTTTAAAGCAGTTAGTCGTTTTCCGAATACTCTGAAACAGCGTGGAAATCTTACAGACAAACTGTAAAGTCCCCAAAAGGGTTACTGTTGCTCTGAGACTGTCCTTGTGGTTTCGGACGACTCGTTGTTCTGGAAGGCGAGTGGCCGGTGTGCACAGAGCCCGGGCTCTGTCTGGTCCTGCCGCGTGCCCAGAGCAGCGGGTGTGAGGGGTTCGGTGCCAGCCCCGGGCCACAGCGGGCGCTCAGGCTGGGGCACGTCAGTCCAGGGCCTCCGGGGTGGGGCTCGGGGACCCTCTGCCGCCCACCCCTGTGTCGCGGGTGTCGAACACGTGCTGCACGTGCGTCTTTTCCCTGCTCTCCTTGTTTATTTCTGTCGACTCTGTTCTGACTCCTCCAGCCACAGTCAAGTGCGTGTCTGCTGTGCTTTTCACAGTAGCTCATTCTTGCTGTTTGTTCTGGAAAGATTGAACGGGGGTTAGGAAGGCTAGTCCCGACGCCGACTGTTCCCCGTGCAGCCGGGGATCTCCGGGGACCTCCCGTAACTTCTGAGGGTCGCAGCAGACCTGTGCTCCCCAGGCCTGCCCCTCCCCCCCGAGAGTTTGTAGGGACACACACTTTCTGCCTCAGTAGGTCTGATTGTGGCGGGGGTGATGGTCTGTGTCTCTGGGGGCCCCTCCCTTCAGAGAGCGGTTGCACGTCTTGAGGCACCGGGTGCCAGCCGGGCCCTGCCCTCACCCCTGGGGGCCTTAGACCAGCCCACCCACCGCGTGCGTGCGTCTGACTCCCAGACAAAGACTCCTGCGGAAGAAGGAAACGGATTGGTAACTTCCCTCGAGGCGGTCCGTCCGGTCCGATGTTATAAACTTACCGAATACTGTCCGGTGGGGGGGAGGAAGGAGGTGGGCGTGGCTAGACCACGTGGTCTAGGTTTCCGGCACCAGAATCCTGACCAGGACTCTGGAACGAACTGGGCAGATTGGTGGCTTGTGGTGACTCTACAGCGAATCATATTGGATCTCTTTCCCTCCTCTCTAGGTACTTTCAGGTTGAAATACGCGCCCCCAGCAGAAGGTCTGGACTCCACAGATTGATAGTTTTCTCTGACAGCAGAACATTATTAAGCCATGGAGACATAAGGAAAATTAAATACAAAACTGAGAAGTCTAGTTGCTGTTGAGCTTAATATTTTTAATCCAAAGGTGCTTTACTTTCCTAGACTGGATAGAAAACCTAGCATAGAAGTACATCAAACTCGATTTTATTGCCAAAACCCCAGACTGGAGCTTGATGTCAGGACGCGGCCCAGCGGCATCTCCGTGGCGTGGAACCGGCCGCGAGGCAGAGACCGCAGGTCTCCCGAAGAGCATTGTTGTCGTTGGTCCTTCCAGGCTCACACGTAATTCCAGGGCAGCTACGTGATCTGAACCGAGAACTGAAGGCTGGAGCTCCCCAAGTGGAGTTCCACCCGTCGGACTCCTGACACCCCTGGGTTAGGGAAAATGTCGACTTTGTTTTGTTTTGTTTTTTTCCTAAAGTGATGAGGCACTAATCTCTGGGATTTTTAAGGATTGCACTACAGAAGAATGTAACCCAATGTAAATCTCTGCAGCTCTGGGAGGCAGACTCCTCTGAGACCAGTCAGTGCGAGAGACTCAGCTGATCCGCACAGAGTCGGCACCAGCAGGCCCCTCGGCTTACTACACAACAGAGATTTTAGTACTTCCCTCCTTTCTGCAAACACGTCATAGCGGTTCCAGGTTTTTAATTTTTTTCTGCAAATAAATTAAAACTACGTTATTAAATAGAAACAGTTTACTCGCAACAACTTAATTTCTAAGGGTCCAAGTCCCAGAGAATCCGTAGTCGTCAAAGCTTTGAGAATACCTTCCTTCCCAGCCGTTCAGTGTCTTCGAGCCCTGATACCTTCCACTAAGAACGAACTCGCGCAGGGACAGGGTGACAGCGCGGCTGTGTGACTTGGCTGTGAGGGATGCCGCACATCCGTGGCAGAGTGTGCGAGTCGCTTTGTGGCACACGCGCTCGCCAAGAACCCCCAGCCCGAGGCTCACTGCTAATGGATTCGCTCCTGAGACAGACATTTCGGCAGGAACACTGTCCTCTCACTCACGAGCAAAAGATTGGGGATTTTCTCCTGTCGCTTCTTTTGTATCAGGCTGTGTACTGACAGTCAATTCCGTTAAAAATTACCTGGAAATCTTCCGTGGAAAGTGGCAGGACTCTGGAAGAGACCACACACAGGAGACAGAGCTACGAGATCTGTGCAAGTCTGGTTTTTGTAAGGTAGGAAATAAAAGTCTTCACTGTCGGTCTCTAAATTTCAGCCACTGAAATGAAAGCATTTTCATCTGAAATTTAGGGACTTGCATCTTCAAGGTTAAAGGGAATTTTCTGCTCAAGTAATATTATTTAAAATGCTAAAGCCTTCAATATTAAAATACTGATTGGTAAGGTCTTGCCAGGGACTTTCCAGTTGAATATTTACTTTTTTAAAAATCACAATATTCAGACCATTCTTAAAATGGGACAATCAGCCTCATGGAAAATTGGTATCAATCAAAAGAATGCCCTAGAACGTGAGGCCTTGCGAGGGAGGCTGCAGACCTCGCGGTCAGTTTCCTGACGTAATGGAAACAAGTGAGAGAGTTGTTACGTTTTCTTATGGAAGGCTTTTTAGTAGAGTTTCTAGTTCTGTTTTAGTCGAGTTTTATTTCTATGCAATGCAGAACTGACAGACCTCTGTCCTCTCCATTCCTGGTACACAGTATCACAGTGCTGAAATAGTGGTGACGTGTGACACAGCGGCTGTTGAGGGGAACGTTACATTGATCTCTCGAATCTTAAACACTACGAAATGTCAAAACCATGAGAACGACACAACTTTGCCTTAAAGAGTACTAGACTGGACCTTATCACGTTGTGTTAGAGGAAGACTTAAGAGTGTTCATTGATGTTTACGATTTTAATATTTCTGAGGCTATTACGGTGGCCTGCGTATGTGCTGAAAGCCAAACTTTTAAATTTTTTGGTTTTTTTTTTTAAACAAAGAAATATTTTAAATAAATCCTATCTCAACACAGTGAAATTGTTGAAAACTGTCTCATAACAAAAGTAAAAATCATTTACGATTTTTGTTTTAGTGTCAGTACAGGGGAATGAAAGTTTTTCTCTTGTTACCCTTGTAACTATTCTGATAAACATTCGAGGTTAACCTTAAACATAACAAAAAGTTAGGACAGAAACTTCGGTTTGCAGCACGACAGAGTCGAGGCAGATGAGTTCTGACGTTGTGTGGCCGTATCTGGCCTTCAGGGGTCGTTGACGGTGTGTGTACAGTGTGACGTCTCCCTCTTCCCGGCGGCCGTTGGAAGTCGAGAATCGTGAGACACGCGTGAGTTACACGGTACAGAGACGCAGCCGCCGGTCCGCGAGACTCCTCCTAAGGGGGCCTCACGCTCGGACTCGAGTCTTTGCTAGCGGTCTCACCTCTGATGAATTTCCCTCCAGAAGCAGCCACGGTCAGGGAGCCTGAAGAGCGTTTTGCATTTCGTCAGGAGGCTCCTGTTCAGGTAAACACACAGCACACGCTGGCCTTTCCAGAACTGCGTCGTTTCCCTGAGCTCGCGGCCTCAGTTTCAGAATGCCGTAGCGACCAGGTAGGTGTGGCACCAGCCACGTGGCTCTGTGTGGTCTGTCGGGTATGGAAGCTTCCAGCGCCGTTTTCTCACGTCCCAGAACAGGGAGAGTGGAATGCGGAGATGGAGGGAGAAACAATGTTGGGATAAAACAACTATTTACTCTTTATTTTTTAAACAAAACAATTTTTTGCCTTATTTTCTAATTTTTATTTCATGGTGACATTGACAATTGGTATTTGACATTGGAACTCCTGATGGCTAAAGAGCATTGAGAAGGTGGGAGCTAGCACTTGGATAAAAGTAAAGACGTTGTCTTGAACACGTATAGTCATTGGGTATTAAAAAAACCAGCATCATCTGTCATCTCCAAATGATTACAGGAGTCAGCTTGCTAATACAGTAGTTAGTAGGTTCTGTATTTTAATTCAGTATTTAGAATTCTAGTCCTTTGTTGCCAGAAGTCATTATGGTTAGTTTGTACTGCACACTCTGCCCTGGGGCACCGTGGCCGTGGCGGTGACTTTGCCGGGACCCCCCAGCTGTCCTGTGGTTCGCACCCGAGTGCAGGCTGGCCGAGGCCCCCCTTGCCCACTGGGCGCCTGCTGGGTGGGACTGGGCTGCTCCCTCCTCCGTCCCTGTCGTGTCCGTCACCCTCCCTGCTTCCTCGTGTCTCACACCTCGCTTGCTTTCCATCCTGGTCACGACTGAGGTCCTCACGTTGTGAGGGATGCCGCCTCCCTGCTGGCCTCGACCCCCACCGCAGACAGGGGTCCTGAGCAACCCAAGCGGGGTTGGCTGTCCTTGCCAAAGTGCAGGTGACTCCCAAAGAACGAGTCAGGTGACATTTAAAGCCATGGGTTCTGAAGAGGCTGAATTGTTGCAAAGTCCCAAGGGTCTGAATGAAAGTGATCCTCCTTAATCAACACTCGCAATATTCTAGAAACCATATACTGTGCTGGTTGAGGCCAAAGGTCAAGGTTGCTGCACTGTTCGCCAGGGGAGGGGAGCAGTGGCCTTCAGTCCCCGCTCCGGCCGCACGTGTGTCCTAACAGCCCTCCGCACACGTGTATGTCCTCGCGTGCACAAAAGATGAGGCTTTGGTACCGAATCTGAGAACCTTGTGTACTCTGCACAGCTTCTATTTGGACATAATTTCTTTTTAGGAATGAAGGAAAATTCTCCCATTTTTGAGCCATTCTTTTGTCAATTCTACAAAATTGCATGTAACTTTATAAATATTTTTAAAAGATATAGTTTTGTAAATATTTAATATTCCGCTAATTTGATTTTGAATTGTAAATGTCAAGTATTGTTTTTGGGGTTTTTATGTTTTATTATACTTTGTTAAAAAGGAAAAATTGTACATTTTTAGAATGTTTTTATGAGTAAATTTAATGTACTGAAAATAAAAATTTAAAAAAAGGCTCAGCATCTGATTTTATTTGGCCTTTGTCTCAGAACACGAAGCACACATCTTTTCAAGTCATAATCTTGCTCCCCAAACCAGGATTCAACCCTTTCTACCTACTTCCCAGACTTACAGAAGGGGATACTTGGTCTTAAATCCATCCCTTTTCTATCAAGTTTCCCAGTTTTGTTAAAAAAAAAGTCCTTGCTAAGAACAAAGATCTAATCCTTGATTTGTGGTTGAAGCTGTTGCAGCTCAAGTGTCCGTAACATTCCGAGCGGGGCCGTGGCCCTGCTGACGCGGTGCTCTCCCAGGGCGGCGGGAAACTGGCTGCTGCACCAGCCCTGGGACCGACTCGCCACATGGCGCAGAACCGCTCCCTCGGAGTCCAAGACCACGCCCAGCCGGATTCGGGGCGGTCGCGACATCAGGTAAGTCACGAGACAACACCCCCTGGCAGCCCTTCCGGCACCCCGTGGGGTTGTCTTGAGGGAGCTCTGAAGACAGGACGGGGTACGTGTGTGCTTCTCTTGAGCGCCGACTTGGGGACACAGCGTGCTCAGCGCACTCCCTTGTATTTTGTGCACTTAACTGCCTGAACTGGGTTTGGTCAGTTTCCTAAGTGAGCAAGGCTGCCGCTCCGACCAGGCGCACTGAAGCTATTTCTCTTTACCTAATGCCGGCAGTGCCCCAAGTGTCACCTGAGGTCACACTTCCATGGCCACACCCACCACACTCTGTACCCTTTGTGCTTGTTCCACTGTGGTGGCGGCTGGTTTGGAGCAGCAGGCCGTCAGGTGTTTATCCCACAGAACACCTGGTCCCACACCCATCCTCCACTTTGTAGCAGGTCCGCAAGTTCTCGAGAGGATTCAGCTTGCGGGACCAGGTGAGGAAGGTGCGGGCAGGCGTGCCGAGGCTCCCGTTGGGAAGGTGACGACCTGCTTAGCTTTGGAGAGAACCGTGAGTGTGGGACCCAGGGTCTCAAATACCAATCCCATTAAATCAAGCTTTGATGACAGTTTTTAATTGTGCCTTTATTCACCTTAGTTCATTAAAAATGTACTTGTTTTAAAGAGCCTATAAATAAAGTGACCAACCACTAAAGTGGGATACAGGTCTCACACACGCACGCACACACTCCCAGCGTGCTATTTTTTTTTTTTTTTTAAGCAGTATTTCTTATAGGAATCTTACTGGTCACATAGTAGTTACAAGAATGTCAGATATAATGTGTACAATCTAAAGACAGGCGGGTTAAGAATGTACATAATGTAAAAATACACGTTAAAAGTGAGCCGAGTGGACGGGTGCATGCGGTAGGACAGCAGGTGACGGGGCCCTGCGATGAGCAGAGATCTAGCTGAGGACTCACGCTCCTCCCTCCTTGACAGCGAACATCTCTCACTAACAGACACAGCGTCTACACACACGAGGGGAGGCTGTGGCCTGCGACATGTGCAGTCTGGAGTGGGACCACTGTGATCTGTGACACTCCCGAGAACACAGTGAGCAGCGAAGCCCATGCAGGTGGCCGGACGTGGGAGATGGTAACGGCTGCATTAGTATTTGTGAGGAGCGTGTGTCTCGCTTTGCTGTGTCTCCTCACAACTGACGTGCACTTAGCGTGGGAGCATGGTGGTTTGACCTAAGTGACAATTGAACTACTCTTTAAAATGTGAAAACCTTTTAATAACGTCTTAGTTATACACCCAACATAAAAAACATGGATCACCTATAGCTTGAAGCCAAAAGGTAGGAGTGCATCTGAATTTTAATGCTTTTAATTTTCCTGCTCTGTGGGAAAATTTCCTGCCACTGTCCTAAGGAATGACAGTGGTACAGCTGCTTGTTCATCTACCAACGCAGGCACTAATTTGAGCTCTTAGGGAAAATCCAACAGAAGAAATACCACTCTTTTTCTCTGGGGCCTCTTAAGAAACTAGACCAAAATTATAAATTATTCCAGGTTCCTACTGAGTGGTGGTGTTTTTCTGTAACTGTCCAGAGAGCACGGACTTGGGGTACACTGCTAAGAGTCAGGAACCCTGAGCAGCAGTTCAGAGTTGTCTCCCTGCACACCCCGTTCACCCTGCTTTTGCGCCAGCTGCTGTGTTTCGGGGGATCGTGCTTGACTAACTTTTGCCTAAAGATCCTCCGAGGAACATTTCTCCAGTTGAGTAGAAACCCTTCTATAAAAAGCTGGCAGGTTCTGGGAACTAATGAGAAGACTCAGTGTCTCTCTGAACGCCTTTAAATTATTGCTCAAATTGCAAGTTCCTGTAGGGGGAAAAGGAGCATTAAAATAACGTGAAGGTCTATGTGTTGGCAACTTAGAATGCAAAGTATTTTATTTTTAAACTTCTAAGATTTGAAAACAAGATAGCCTAGCGTAAGTGATATAGTTTTCCAAAGCTGAATGTGCCCATTTGGAGCTCAGTTTTTCTGTCTGAAATACAAAAACAACT
>CM052442.1:133514439-133550366 GCA_028533085.1 Varecia variegata | reverse complement strand
GAATGGGTGCATTTTTCTGGTCTTACACTGCCAGTTTCATTCCGAACGTCTCCTGGGAGGCGTAAACCATGTACAGGAACCCATCCTCATCCTTCTCGCTCTCGTACACCTCCGAGATGGGCGTGGAGACGCTCACCATGCTGTGTCCGTTCACCAGCAGGAAGAAGGCTTGATTAGCGCTGAGCTGTAAGCGCCGTCTGTTCAAAGAAAACAACATGAAGAAGTACGTATCAATACGTTAAGTACGCAGCATGTGTAAAAATACCACCCACCCTGATCAGTAAAACACTAAGATTTTGTAAATGCTGCTGCTGAATCTAATACTCCTCATAGAGACCTTTTCTATGATTACACTGATGGTCAGTATTAGCTATCATCACTGAAAGATGATTCTTACTGTACTCCCGAGACGAGGCTTAAGCCAGTATGCTGTCGAAGAGGCAGTAAGTGTCTAACATGAGAAAAGCTGTTCAAACTGTAGTTTACGCACAGAAGTGCAGCTGACTGCCACGGCACCAACTCTGTGCTCTCTTTTACTAATTTTGCTGTACAAAACTTCAGTAACTTGTAATGTTTCCTTTAAAGAAGAAACAACATCTATGCTAGATGTTGGGATGAAAGAATCAGGGACCTGAGGTCCAGCAAGTGAGAGATACACAACCTGAGAAGTGAATCACTGTGTAATTTTGTTGAGCTGACACAGATTTTTACAGAACTAAAGATTCATCTGTAAGTCTGATAATGAGAAGTTACTCAGAGGAAACATAAAACAATGGTGATTAAATACCTAATTATCTTGATGAGTTCACTCATGTTGACGTGATCAGGTACGAGAAACTTGGTTTTATCCAGGACAGGAAGCTGCTTCTCACCCTTGTATCGTTCTATTATCACCTAGGAAAGAAGCCAGAAGAAATTTAAAAAGTCATCAACAATGAAAAATAGATAAAATGCTTCCTGTGTTGTTATTGGCACAGGCCAAAATGGGTTCCAAATAGCACGTTCATTAGTTTCCTCAAAACTCTCCTATGCAGCGTGATCAAGACCTTGCCTCTCCAGAAACTAGCTGGGTGCTGTGATGGGCTCCTGTAGCCCCAGCTAGTCAGGAGGCTGAGGCAGGAGGATCACTTGAGCCCAGGAGTGTCCAGATGCCATAAGCTATGATGATGCCACTGCACTCTAGCCTAGGCAACAGCGAGAGACACTGCCTCAAAAAAAAAAAAAAAAAGTCTAAGTTCTTAATCATGGTAACGTGCGCAATGTTTTCCCATACCACAGTCTGTGTCTCTACTTGACATAAAATCGTAAGTCAATATTTGACAAGCCGAATAGAGACTATGATTAGCTGGTTCTGGAGACAAAGTTGGTGCAGAAGGTCTTGGTCCTTTCATTTTGATAAGATATTCTTTATATTTCTTTAAATGAGTTTAAAACTAAATTAAGTCCTGGAACTATGTAAGGAACAAAATAGTTCCACATTGTGAATTGAAATGAATCCATTAGCTCCTTGCCATACTTCCTTTCCACGGAAGAACAAAAAAGAAAGTTTTAGTTCTAAATAGCTATAAAATCTGACCACAGACCTTTGAGCCTCCTTATCATTTGTGTTTTCTGAGTGCCACAGATACCCTTTGCCATATAATGTTAACTCTTTTACCATGTAAAAACGATGGAAGGTGAGAGATGGGTATGGAAAATCTTCACCTGTCTCTGGAAAGGAAAATGCTTTTCTGTACACTGTTCCATTGTGCGGGACCCACGTAAGGCTCTGTGTGAGGCCTAGCCAAGCTGTGGTCGTCCTCCTTGGTAAGACCCAGAGCTTGGTCTAATGGGCATGCTCAGAAGCATGGGGTCCACCAAGACGTGTCAGTGTGCAGACACCACCTGCCTGGGCTTACGTGGCAGTACAGAAATCCTGGATCCTGGGCCCAGGAGAACTCAGAAAAGGCCACAGAATAAGAAAAATTCAAGACCTTAGACTCTTTCTACTACAGGAACACACAGGAGTCTGGGAAATGCCAAATGATTATCTTTGGGGTGCCTTTCTGCTCCCGTTTGCCCTGGGTCTGGTCTGCTGTGGGAGGCACCGTCCCAGCAGGTCCCGGCTCACACTTGTTAATCTCCATGAAAACATCATCGTAAATGACTGGTTTACTGTTCAGTTCCTTTTTATTTTTCCTTTACTCTTCTAATTCGTGAGAGAAGATGTGTAAGTCGTGGGATGGCACATCTGGCTAGATCTGGGAAGTACCTAGTGGCAGGTGTCGCCAAGCAGGCGGAGGCACGGAGGGAAGGGCCCCCGTGGAGACCCAGGTGGGAGGCCGCGAGCCCCGCCGCCCGGGCGTCGCTGGCCATCCCTGATCTCAGCAAGCGAGCACCTGTGAGAGCCTGGTTCTCGGACTTGGGCAGGTGTCACGAGCATGTGGAAACACCAGTGTGTACTTTCTGCAAAGAACTTGAAACTACTAGCAGAAAAGGTGTCTGTCGATGCGCACAGATTCCCATTTCAAAAGGAGGCAGTGGAACAGACCCTGGCTGGCTGTTTGCTTCCAGCTGCTGGCATGTGCTAGCAAACAGATGGGGCAGGCACTCAACAGCAAAGAAGCACGCAAGGGAATTCTACTCAGTCTGAGAGGGCCCTCCCCGGAAGCCCGCCCCAGGGGCAAGTGAGACCACTGTGAAGTTTCCACCGGTCTAGGGAAAACAGAGAACAGTATGTCTTACTGCAGCTAATCGTGCAGTTGTGAAATTGCTGAGCAGACCCCATTTCTAACTCCCTTCTGTCCACTTTTAAAGCCCCAATACCGCCAACATAGCAGCTCCAACCCCAACCATCTTCTACCCTCTTACCCCCCTCAGTTTGGCATGAACTGACCAGTCAGAAAGCCAAACAGGACAGCGTCCACAGAACTCAGCAGTGGAGTTCCTTTCTCAGTGGTCTACAAAATGAGGACGTAACATCAGCCAACATTAAGTGACTGCCACTGGCCCAGAACTATGCAAATCTTTGCAATAACCACATGAGATTCTCTTCCCATGTTATAGATGAGGATGCTAGAACTCCTCTCAGAACTTTAGTAACTAGTCCAAGATTACTCAGTAACCTTGAACCTAGGTCTTGACCTTAACCTCTCTGAAACCAAAGGTAGGTTCCTCTACACCAAATACCTCAGAAGGCCTGTTTAACGTCCACCACCAAAGGATTTAGAGCAGAAGAGGCTGATGGCTGGGCAAAGCCGTAAGTACCTGAGGCCCCTACACATGACAAGAAAGAACAGTGTCTTTTCCTCACCTCCTGCAAACAAGCAGGAGACTCTGTGGCCTCCTCGAATTTGCAGTTATGTTTAAATCCTGAGAGCTACTGATTTTCCCACAGCAGTAGTCTTTGCTGCTTTTAAGACAGGGCCAGGTGTGGTGGCTCAGGCCTGTAATCCCAGCACTCTGGGAGGCTGAGGTGGGAGGATCCCTTGAGCCCAGGAGTTTGAGGCTGCAGGGAGCTATGATGATGCCACTGCACTATAGCTAGGGCAACAAGGCAAGACCCTGTCTCGGGGGGGAAAAAAAAAGGTAATACTTCTTTCCATAATAAACCATCAACAGTTCTAGCCCTCCTGTCCCTTTCTCCTCAAATACTTATATTTGTGAAATATATATTAAGACACAAACTCAGACTTAGGAAGAATGTGATTAGACATTGAAACTGTCAATATCTCAGTTCTAAGCTGGGTACCTGTGGTCCCAGAGACCTGGGAGGCTGAGGCAGGAGGACTGCTTGAGCCCAGGAGTTAGAGGAGGCTGTAGTGCCCTATGATCCCAGCTGTAAATAGTGACTGCACTCCAGCCTGGGCAACATAGCAAGACCTCATCACTTAAAAAAAAAAAAAGCCCCCACTCTAGGTTATGAAATTGACACACGGGGTTTGAATGGCTACGGGTCCCTACAGAAATCCCTGTCACATGGGGGTGCCTGAGTAGCAGTGCTCTGAAGCTGTACTTGCCACAGTATTCTCCTCTGCATACATCAATGACTAGCACAGATGCCAGAGACTACCTACCGGGATTTTGGTAGGATGCTGCTCTCGGATGAGTCGGACATCTTCTACTCTTTGTTCTGCAATGAAAGGGAGAGACATAGGCGTTATTTAGGGCCAGGCAGCTTCTTCCTAGCATTTCTACTGGCTCTGCATCTAAATTCAGCTGTTCTTAGCTGTGGCATAGCAGAGCAGTGAAGACATCTTTCCTGGAACCAAACAGTAACGCTTCATATCCGACAAAGGCCAAAGGCAAAGTATAAGAAAACCATGCGGCAACTGCATGGCTCCAAGTGGTGTGACACAAAACCGGCAGTGCAGAACCCTCGTTTCAACGGAATAGAACCCCAGGTTTGTAGTCAGATATCCTAAGCAGGTTAACTGCGTAGGATGCCCATCTTTCCTCCTAGGATTCCTACCACCTATAATATTCACAACTGCTGTTAATTTTCCATAGTTTTCTAAGTTGGGATAGGAATCCATTATAAATCATAGACTATTCAATACAATTTCCTTATCACTTCCAACTTTTTATTGGCATGGTGCTTAAGAGCAAAGAAGCTGCTCAAGAGAGAATATAGAAAGAAAAGAATATCCTATTCGAGTTTTAAATAGTTTTGGTCAGTGCCTAAAAGAAAGCAAAGCTTAAAGCACAGTCTACTGTTGAATACTTTTGTGAGAATATCTCCATTCTCCCTTTTAATATAATCACTTCTTTATAATTTCAACAGTTACACTAGGCTCTCTGGACAACGTAGGAAAAAACATGCCAAGTCCAGTTCTCAGTAACCTGACAATAGTTGGAGAGACATGTCATCACAAAGCAATATGTGAACGTAATGATTTAGATGACATTATTTAAAGCTTTCAACCAAGCAATGAACAAAATCACCTTAATTTACTATAGTAGGATTCATTCTCATGGTATCTGGAAATAAATGATCAATGTCATGAACTTCCTGAGAAGGTGGCTCTGGAAAGAAGATACTATGACCTATATAAATATAAATTTATTCTAATATTGTTGCCAATCTCATCCGGATTTAAAACCATTTTATTATCACTCTTTATAAATATTACTATTATAAAAAATTCCTGCGTGCAAGTACAGCCATATACCGGTCCATTTTCCCACCTGGCATCTTTTTTTAGTGTTCAATACTAATTTACGAAATACATACATACACTGTCTAGTTGAAACATGATTCGGACCACCCAACATTTTAAAATCAGCTTCTAAACAGGAATATAAGCTAAATAAAACATCTCTGCTGTGGACAAAGACTGCTGCCAGTGCACATTCCTACTGAGTAGGAGAATAAAGATAAATTCAGCTATAATAAACTTAACTGAGCATCTCGCCCAGCTGCGCTGAAAACCCAGTGAGCCTGGAGTAACTGTGTTTGGTAGATGCTTTTTCTTAAGTAGACAGCTGTTTCAGAGGTTAACAGTACGTAACAGCAGGTATCTACGTATGGAAGGAGGGCAAGTCTTGCTCCACTGTCTCCCTGAGGCGGGGGATGTGTTTACTCACTGTCTTCCACAGCAGACTGCCCCTGCCCTCAGGCCCAGCTCGCTCTCTCCCCATCCCCAGGGCCTGGGCTCATACACAGAAATGGTTAATAAACAACGGAACGAAAGCTGTGAAGTGGAAATGATGCTGCTCCAAATGCACATCAACATCTATTTCTCCAGATTCCTTTCCTCTGGTCTCTAAGAATCCTTAGAAGTCTTACAAACAGACAAAAATAAAGGGCAGGGGTCTAAGGTGTCTAACTTTTACTAGCGTATTATTTGCAAGGTTGTCTGAGATATCCTCAAGCATTTAAAAAGTAAAATTTTAGTTACACACATTTTCCAGGATTCATTTCACTAATAGAATGGAAGCATAGTAACCATTTTCCCCCAGTCTCTGTGGATAAGCCATAAGTGTAACATCCCAGCCACCCAGGCTTCCACGTAAATCACTCTCCAGCCCCCCATTACAGCAGTCTCAGCTGTTTTTTTTTTTAGACCAACCCATAAACCTCCCAGAGACAAACACTTTCGTTGGGACAGCTTAAGACCTAAGTTTACCAACCTTGACAAAATTATTTGGGAAACAAATCTGTTATTTAAAAAACTGGGGCACCCCAGAAGAAAATAGGGTGAAATTATTACATTTGAGAAGACCAAATACAAACTTTGCTCAATTTTAAATTTTTGAAGTGGGTTAAATTCTTCAAAACCCTCTGCAATGCAAGGACACCCTATGTCTCCCGGCTCAGTCTTGGTCCACTCCTCGCGGTAGACGTGATGGCTGCCTGCCATCATCCGAGACTCGGATCCCGGCCAGGCGGCTACGGTACCAGGCCAGACTCCGCCACTAGGAGGACCATGATCGTCCCCTGCCGGCTCCACCCACTTTGTTTAGCTACAAAAGGGCTTGTTTTGTATGAGCCCTGAGATCAAGTCCACTTTAAGAGCCTCCTCAGTGTTGGAGGAGGATACCAGCAGAACTACATTCAGCTTTAAATCAGCCTTAAACTCACTCACTTGGAAAGGGAAAGAACCAACCAAGCCCAGTGGGGCTGGTCTTAGGTTGTATAAAGAGGTTCTCTCCAAAGAACTGATTTCCCTCATTTACTGTGCTACAAAGACTACACTTTCAGGGGTAATTTCTATAGTTCATTACTGTGCTACAAATCTCTGAAAATTGTCAGCACTGGTTTTCAAGATTACCAAAAGTAGAAGCAAGGAAAGGCAATAGCCGTTAAATGATATTTGACACTTTTCTACAAAATGACTATTAAAGAGATCTTTAAGGGTGGTGGGAGAAATAAAGGTGAGCTAAGGAGAACCACCAGAAAATACAGCACATGAAAGATATATACACCAATGGGGCGGGGGAAGGCCATTCCAGTTGGTTTACCCCAGGGCCACTTTTAGGTTCAAGGCCAATTCCTTGTTCTGATGTGTTAATCTTGTTTCCTACCCTTACTACCTACTCTTCCTTAAGGATTTTTCCAGAATAACCCAAAAGTACTATAAGCAAAACTATAGTTTGCATGATGAGACAAAGGGCACCTCTCCTACAAAAATGTCCCCCGTTAACCTCCACGCCAGAGTGGGTGAAGACAGAAACCAGATAAAACAGCAAATCCACCTCAGACGTTGCTCTCAGGTCTCCATAAAGCCTTAGACAATACTAAGTTCATTAAGGTCACTAAAGAGAAAAATTTCTAACAAAAAAAGGCATGTCTAAGTCTTGCTAACCAACAAACTGCCTCAAGAGGCTGTATGAAAAGATAGGCTTGGCAGGCCAATGTAAATTTCTATTTACTGAAAGTTCTCAGGCACAAGAAATCAAATATTTGTCAATAATGAGACACGCAAAACCACATCCAAACTCGAATGCTAAGCTCCTTCTAGACTCTTCCAAGAAACTAGGCACAAGCAGACCAACAGCACCACTGTGTAAGACCCCAAAGAGGATCACCGCACCAATCTCGCTGTCTGCTGGAATGACACCGCTTTCCCACGACTCCTGTAACGTTCAGAGCTGTCACAAGCAAGTCCTGCAAAACAGACATCCGACCCCGTCGGGATGTCACTGCAGAGCATTCTTGCTTGAAGAGAGAATCACTTCTTTCTCCTCGTCTGTGTGCACTAAGTATTGCGATGACACTTTCCTTTCAACCAGATGCCAGGATGCCCACGGTGGGCCTCCCGTCTCAACCGGCAGAAAAGGTAACAATGTAGCCGCCGCCGCCCCAGGGCCACAGCAGTTGTTCCAAATACTGCCCGGACGGCGCCTCTCCACCAAGGGACCGACGTTCCTAAGCGGGCGCACGTGCTCAGGTGGCCGTTTCCTTTTCCATTAATACAAATTCCCTGCAGCTGACTCGCTTGGACCCTCAGCCGCACTTCAGAGCGGACCTGCCCCAGCTCGGCACCCAGGGCCCGTCCACCCAAAACCCGACGCTCCCAGCGGCGTGCTCGCGGGAGGGGCCTGGCCGGGACGCCGGGAGGCGAGAGGGGTTCGGCAGCCCAGGAGCCCCCGGGGACGCCGGCCCTCCGCCCGGGCCCCGGCCCCGCCGCCCGACATCTCCCGGCCCCGCTCGGCCCCGGCCCCGGCCCCGCCGTCCCGCTCGGCCCTCCACAGCTCGGCCCCAGGCCCCGGCCCCGCCACCCCACCGCCCCGCTCGGCCCTCCACAGCTCGGCCCTCGGCTCCAGGCCCCACTGGTCCCCGGCCTCGCCGCCGCGACCCCCACCGAAGGTGCGGCGCTGCTTGAAGGTCTTCTCCGACGGCATGGCGCGGGGACTGGCTGGCGGCGCGGAGGGTCCCGGAGGTTCCGGGGTAAGGAGAAGGCTCCGACTCTGGCGACAGCGACTTCCCTTGTGTCTCCTCAGCCCGCAGCCGGGTCAGGTGACCCGCGTCACGTCACCGGGAGGCGGGGCCAGGGCCGGCCGGGGCCGCCGCCATGGCGGGCGTGGCGGAACTCGGGGCCGCGCGCAGCGCAGGGGGCGGAGCCAGCGCGTGCGCGGCAGGGGCGGGGCAGAAGTGCGCGTGCGCGTCAGGGTGGGCCGGACGACCGGGGGCGGCTTGTTTACGCCCGGGGGCCTCCGCCCAGCGCCCCGGGCTCCGCAGGCCACGAGGAAGGCGGAGGGGCGGTCCCGGGAGCCTGCCCTCACGGCTGGCGGGCACCTGGGCGGGAGCGCGGGGACGGGCAGGCCGGACCCTCGCGGGCGCGCTCACCCGGGGGCTGGAGCCGGCGGGGCGGCGACAGTTGTGTCCCCGTCGTGCCAAACGGGTGAAGCGGCCGGGCCGGGAGCGGCTTCCGGAGTGGCCACGCTGCTGTTGAGTCACTCAGCCTCAGTTTCCCAGCGTTGCATGCCGATGACCAACGCCGTTGCCACTTGGAAGCAAAGACTGTTTGCGCTGCTCCGTGGCGTATCCTGTCTCAGGGATAAGGTTTTGGTTTCTTTGTGTCAGTGGCTGTCGGATCTAACACATCTGTTTGTTGTTGTTGTTTTTAAGGACACTCCACTGGTAACTCCCACCACGTGTTGTCTGGACCAGGAAGAGAACTGAGCTCCGGCCGTGTCTGATAGAATCCAGCCTTGGAGAACGTCTGGGAGAACTGGGCTTTGTGTTAGGTCTTCGTGGGGGGCGAGTTCCTCCTTTGACACGATGCTACAGCTCCTAGGTGACCTCTGGAAGTCCCTTGTGCTGTCACATGGGCTGCTACCCACCACCCGCACGTCTCAAACAGCGAGTCATTTTCGTACTCCAAGTCTTTCAATCACTAAACCAAATAAGCAACCTTAAAACAAGTAACGAATTTAATAAGGTTCAGACTCATTTGTAAAAGGGCAAGGACACTTTAGAAGTCCAGGTGTTTTGTGAGGAACTAAAGTAGTCTGTAGTCTATAAATCGCTTTGCTACGTTATCACCGTTACTGCACATCTCGACGTAGGAAGAGCACATCGTTAGGAACAGCGCTAGATTCTTTGGCTGTTTTTGTTCTTTAGTATCTAATACTTTGAAAGAGTCCCATCATTCCAGGCTTTCCCCTTCTGACTTTGTAAAAGCCTTTCTTAAATGCCTGTTTGGTGAAATAATTGAATTAGGCTAATGTACTCTATCTTACCAACTCGAAACATACAAAGATACATTTCTCAAAGTGGTTTTATACAGTTGAGATTTCTTATAGAAAAGCCAAATATTGTTGTAGACCCTTGTACAATTAATTATTCCCTGGGGTGGGGGGAATAAAAAAAATTATTCCCACCACCAGAAGAATGTTAGTTGTTGTTCTTTATTCTGTTTATGAAATTAAAAGTGCATTTGTGCACATGCCACTTTCTTTGTTTTTTCTGTTTTTTTCTCTTTTTGTCATTCTCAAAAATCTCTAATAGTTATACAATTAATAAAGAATAGTACTTAAACGTTCTACCTAGTTCCCGAAGTTCCAAAGGAAGATTTTTCCAGCTGCAGGTGTGCCATCACACGAGCTAGGGCGGTGTTCTTTGGAAGACGTCTGTGGCTTGGTTCTCTTCTACTCTGTAAAAATTGAAAAAAGGACATCCAGTGAGTGCACATTATGTACCTACCTTCTGCCAAATGCAAAATTACCAGTTTTGAAATCTTAAAAGAGAGTGGACTATGTATTACTTTCTTTTTTGGATTTTTATGATATTAAATATTGACTGGTGAGTGCTTTCTTGGCTTAATTTCTTTGTAAGGAATCAGCTTTTTCTTTCTCTTTTGGGACAACTGTTCCAAATGCAAGAAGAGGGAAAAAAAATCGATATCTGGCATATGGGGATGGGGGGAGGGGAAGGAGAGTCTCATATTTTCCTACCCTTAGGCATCTGTAAAGCTTTGCCAGATTACCCCAGACCTTGGGTTCATAGCCAGAGGAAGTAGCCTCAAGGGATATGGTAGTGATGGGCCAGGGTCGCTCTTTGTGTTTTTGGAATACAGTACTGAAGTCCACATTTGCAAAGCTGTTATAGTTCTACCCCTAATTCTAATTCCAGCTTGAATTTAAAACCACACATCCCTCTGTGTTTCTCAGGAAGTAATCCAAAGCAGTTGGAGGTCAAGATGTTGCATAAGCATCAATCCATGAAGAACAGCACATTTAGACACGTAATATATAAATTACACTTATTCATATACAAATAAATATAAATTTAGAAGCAACTTCGTGTAACTTTTGAAAGCAGAAGTGTGCTTGAGTATATGTAAAACATTTCATGTGACCCAAAAGATTGCGGTTTAATACACCATTAATGTAGTGAACAATATTCAGTGGCAAATATTACTCATGAATTATTTTGAGCTAGTTAGTATGAGCATGGTATGATTTTTTTAAATCAATAATATTAACATAAACATTAATGTGCCCTGAAATAATCCATGTAAAGTAGAAGAGCAAGAATACATCTTTTATTTTAGTTTATTCAATGTTTTCTCTAGGAATTTCATGTTTGTTTTTTTTTTAATCAACCATTCATTCTAGAAAGCTCAGCAGTGGCCGTTTTATTTTTATTTATTTATTTTTTGTTTCTCTTTTTTAGGCAGTCAAGGGAAGCAGTGGGAGTGGAGAAGCAACAAAGGAATCTGTAACTGGTCGTGATCAATCAGTTGTACGCACCACTGCACGCAGACCAGCCTACAGTGACAGTTTAAAATAACTCACCCCATTTCTTTTTTCAAGCCATGAAATGACCATGACCATAGGGGAAATGACGTCACTGCTAAAAGTCGAATGTGATCTTCCAGCATTAATGATGTAAGTGGCAGTAAGTCATGCTGTCTAGCGACATCTAAGAATCTGTTAAATGAAGCAGGAACACGACCCCACAGCCCACAACACATTAGGGTTACCCTCGCCACACTCAACATGGAGGGCACGTCCTGCGGAGCATCTGCCCAGCGCCCCGGGCCTGCTGGGCCTGGCCCGCCTCTCCTCCCTCTGGTTGGCCGCCGTCCGTGCCATCCAGGCTGGCATTGGCCAGGTGTCCGATCAATCATGGTGTCATCGCTCAGCTCTTAGAACGGTAAACAAACAAGTATTGCTCAAGAGCAGTGCCGGGAGCTATTCTCAGGAGGGACTTAGTCAGGAGGATCTAAAAGCTGACACTCCGTAGGTTGCGGGCGTTGGGTGCTGGCGGGGTTGTCAGCAGCCAGAGCAGGTGTTGTGCCTTGGTTTCCTGTCCCCAGGGAAGCTCGTGTACAACTTGAGACAGCGCAGATTAGTACTGGCGGATCCCTAAATCCTTCGCACAGCCTGGAGTTAGTTCTTGAGAGTGTGTAACAACCGGTGGGACTGACTGAGGTCCCACCACCTTTTCGTTTGCTTAATTCTAAGGAAACTGTAGGATCGCTGTGTCTACAGCTTTGGCTCCAGAGGGACTGTGACCCTCTTGTTTATGTAGCCTTTGAGTATTTTCCCTTCTTTCTGGTTAGTTTGACTATTTCTTCTGAGCGGTGGGTACGATGCCATTTTTTTCACACCCGGATTCTGAGAACTCGTACAGGTAAAATTAACCTGGTTTTCTTAACTCCAAGAAATATGACTTCCAGCGACCTTTGACACAGCCAACTCAAAAATGCTCAGCCCTATATTCTACTTATTTCCTTAGATGTTATCAGTTCTTCTGACAAAGAGCCCATTATTGTAAAGCCTCATTACAGTGTTAAACCAAATGATGTCTTCTATCTAGTGCTCTGGCATTTTAGAATGAATGCACCCTCCTATTGTTCTTTGTAAAGGAAGCAGTGCTACATGAGGGATTATAAAAGTGTTTCAAGGACGCATTAAGCTTTCAGGATTCGATGTGTAATAGTTCTCCGCTGGCACTCTTTCCTCTTCCCACCAATGTGGTTCGTGCAAGCTCTCCAGCCTCCTTTCCTTTCTGCTCTGGTGGTCAGTGCTGATCCCCCCACCCGCAGCTGTGGAAGATGGAAGATGGGTCACTGTACACAGCTTCGGTTAATCCTGCTGTCAGTCTCTTTTATGCCCTAGTCCTGTGATTCTCAGCTGTGCTTATCCACGTGTCACCTTTGTACTGCTATTACCATTTCCTTTTAAACAGCTTTTTTATTTTTTTGAGACAGTCTCACTGTCGCCCCAGCTTGAGTGCAGTGGGGTCATCATAGCTCACAGCAACCTCAAACTCATGGGCTCAAGCGATCATCCTGCCTCAGCCTCCTGAGTCTCTGGGACTACAGGCATGTGCCACCACGCCTGGCTGATTTTTCTATTTTTAGTAAAGACAGGGTCTGGCTCTTGCTCACACTGGTCTCGAACTTCTGACCCCAAGTGATCCACTGGCCTTGGTCTCCCAAAGTGCTAGGATTACAGGTGTGAGCCACCGTGCCTGGCCACAACTCACTTTTTATTTAAAGTATTTAAAAATAGCTTTGTCACCAGCAGTAACATCCTTGCAATCTTAACTTTGATTTACTAGCTACATTTTGACTTATATACATTGACTACTAAACAAACCAGTATAAAAATGCTTATGTACCACATAAACTCATCATGCATATAAGACCATGCTGCCACTGAAGCTGGGTTGGCTTCCCAAAACACCACTTTCATCACTATGTCATCTGTCATTCCCAGATTCATGAGGGTTTAACCTGGTGTTTCAGGAGTTCAAATTCTGGCCCCATCTCATATTGATATGGTTATTTATATTTTCATGTGTATGTCTTTTCTCCCTTTTAAAAATTTTATTTTATTCTTAATTATACAAATAATATATGAATACTTCCTCACCATTAAGGTACCTAAAGACTAAAGAAAAAAATTAAAGTTTCTGTTGACCACCATCCAGTCCCTCACAGCCTCAGAGATAAACACTGTTACCAGTTTGGAATACTTTCTTGCTGAAGAGAGGCATCTGTGTACACTTACCTATAGAAATACATATATATTTGTATTAATTTTTTTATTTTAATATTTTTAGAGACAGGGATCTCAGTCTTTTGCGCAGGCTGGCCTTGAACCTCCTGAGTAGCTGGGACATCAGGGCTGCACCACCACACCAGGCTGTATCTGCATAGTTGCATAATTCAAATTATGAACATAGACTCATGTAACCATTCTTCTAAAGATGGAAACTTAACCAAATTATATCGTGTATTTAAATAAACTCAAAGCTCTTCTGGGGAAAAATGTGTTTTATTAATCTTTTTATACTCAGCCCCTAGTATAAGGCCTGATAAGGGATAGATAGATTTTTTAAAAATGGATAAACTGAGGCCAGGCACGGTGGCTCACACCTGTAATCCCAGCACTCTGGGAGGCCGAGGCAGGAGGATCACTTGAGCCCAGCAGTTCAAGACCAGCCTGAGCAACATTGAGAGACCCCAACTCTACAAAAACATTTAAAAATGAGCCGGGCATGGTGGCGCATGCCTGTAGTCCCAGCTACTCGGGAGGCTGAGGCAGGAGGATCGCTTGAGCCCAGGAGTTTGAGGATGCTGTGAGCTAGGCTGACGCCACGGCACTCTAGTTGGGGTGGCACAGAGACCCTGTATCGAAAAATAAAATGGAATAAATAAACTGAAATACAACAGTGGCAAGGATTGTACTTTAGAATCTGTGGCTACAGACATGACGTAGCACATAGGCTAGTCAGGCATTCTGTAAATGTCTGTGAAATTTGTGGATGCCTTTCTGCTTGCTGAGGTACTTCCTGGCTTGAATCTCTGACTGATCCACCAGTCTTCTCTGGTTCCTGTTTCTCATTTTTCAGTCTTTTTGACAGTTTATGTGTTCTTTTTTTTTTTTTTCATTTAACATTTAGTCAGTGAACATTCACTGATCACACGATATTTGATGCCACAGCATGTGACAGGATATGTCTAGAGGAGCGTGTCAAAAGGAAACTTGTGTTATAAAACAATAGGACGTGCTACAATAAAGTGACCGTTCTCTCTGGGAAAAGGCGGCAGGGTGTGGCCGTTTAGTGGCACAGGGGACAGCTTGCCTGTCACAGAGCCAGTGAGCGGCAGGCTGGCTCGGGCACAGGAACAGGGGGCCCCGTGGGCAGGTGCACGTGGACCGGGCCAGGCTGGGAGGGGCTCTGCGTAATCACTGAATACTTGTTAATGAGCGAGTCACAGGATGACTTGGCTTTTTGTTTATTTATTATTGTTTTTGAAGGAAGGGCGTTCTGACAACACTGGAGGAAGGATTGGAAAACAGAGGCCTAGGCGCAGAGAGGACACTTATTACAGCTATTGCTTTCCAACTGGGTGGACCCGAGATGCCCCAGGTGGACTTGGGCGCATCTGCCTGGCTGTTTTCATCTGAAGATGCGCTTCACCGTCCACTGGACCCTGCGGACCAGGTCGACAGCCCCCTTCTCTGCGTCTCACCCCCCGGAGGTGGCGCCCGTAGCGAAGCGCACGCGGTGGCCGTCGAGCAACACCCCAGCGCGCGAGGGCCGGAGCCGGCCCCTACACCTGTGCGCAGCGCTGGGGACGTTAGCACCGGGCGCCGAGACGGGCAGCTCCCCACCCCCCGCACGGGGCAGCGTCTCTGGCTGCGCCCCTGCGCTGCGCCTTTTTAACTTCCTTAATGTTTATTAAAGTATGTCACATACTCATGTGGAACCAAAAGGTCACAGGGATGTGCAGCGAGCTTCCTGCTGGCCACGCATCATTGTAACTACGCGTCTGCGTGTCCTCCCCAGGTGAGCCCCGCCTGCCGGGAGCGCGGGGCGGGGGCGGGGAGTGCGGGACGCAGGCGGACCGGATGCAGGTGGGCGGGGCGCAGGGGCGCGGGATACAGGTGGGCGGGGCGCAGGGCCGCGGCCTTCCCGTTGCCAGGTTCGCAGTGGTGGAGTCTCGCGTTGGCGTAAACAGAAAAGGGCCGACAGGCGCAGTTTAGGTGTACCTGGCTCCTGCGTTTGGGGTGGACACGTGCCCGTCGGCGCCGGCCGGTCCGCAAGAGGCGCCCGTGTTTGCACGTGTCGGGGTCGCCCTCTCCTAGAGTCACGGAACGCCGTCGGTGGCGCGCCAGCTCTGTCGCCGGGGTCGTGGGCCGGCCCTCGTGGGCATCCGCGCTATGTGCTCCTCGCTCCCACAGCAGACGGCCCCTTCTCCCGCGCCGGCCGCGGGCGCAGATATCGCGAGAGAGGAGGCGGGACCAGGCCCGGCCGGGGCGCCCCCGCGGCGGGGCCTCACGGGGGCGGGGCCGGCTCTGCGTCCCGGCTGCGCGCGCCCTGCCGGCGGGGGCGTGGCCGGCGCGGGGCGGGGCCTGGCGCGCGTGCGCAGGGCGCGGCGTCCGGCCGTCAGAGCCGGCATGGCGGTGTGCGCTCGCCTCTGCGGCGTGGGCCCGTCGCGCGGGTGTCGGCGGCGCCAGCAGCGCCGGGGCCCGGCCGAGACGGCGGCGGCCGACAGCGAGCCGGACACGGACCCCGAGGAGGAGCGCATCGAGGCGGGCGCGGCGACACTGGCCGGCCTGGGGGACGGCCCGTGCGCGGGCCCCGCGCCGCCCCCGCGCTGCTCGCTGCTGGAGCTGCCGCCCGAGCTGCTGGTGGAGATCTTCGCCTCGCTGCCTGGCACCGACCTGCCAAGCCTGGCCCAGGTCTGCACCAAGTTCCGGCGCATCCTGCACACCGACACCATCTGGAGGCGGCGCTGCCGGGAGGGTGAGTGCGCGCGCGGCTGGGTCGGGCCGGGCGGGGGCGTGGGAGGGTGGGGGTCCTGGAGCGGCGGGGTCTCGAACCTGGGAGGGAGCGGGGATTCTGGGAGGGGCACGGGGATGGCCCGGGCCCCGGAGGAGGAGGGGGTCCTGATCGAGTCCGGTGCTTGGACCTGGGTGGGGGCGGGGGTGGCCCCAGGGCCGGGGGACCTGCCACGGACCCGGGGCGCGGGCGCGAAGACGAGATGTTCCCTGGTGGGGGTAGGGAGCGGCCGCGGTGCTGCCCACGTTGGGGGTCCGGGCGGGTTGAGGGGCGCCCCCAGCCTGGCTGCCCAGGCTGGGACCCCTGGAGGTCCGGGCGGGGCACCAGCTGGCGTCTGCCGGCTCCTTCCCCGCCCCTGGCCGGGCGCAGGCCCCGACGGGCGAGAAGAGGGAGCTGGAGTCGGGGCGGCGGTCCCGGTGGCGGGTGGGTCTGTCCGGTGGCGGGTAGAGGCGGAGGGCCGATTCCCGCCCCTGCCAGGTTGGGTTGTTCTCTCAGGGCCAGTTTGGCACCTGTCGCAAGAGAGATTTAATCAGTCCAGAGTTCAGGGCTCTTTGCGCTTAAACGTTGGCAGGTCACTGATGGTCAGCGCTCATACTTTGGTGAGAAAACATCCAAACAACAGAACAGCGAGGAATACAGTAAAACTCTTCAGATTCTACACAGGCCTCCCTGTACTGAGGGGAAAAAAAAAGCTCATTAGAGATTCCAGCAATGAAAGATAAACCCGCCCTTAAAATTTTAGAGAAATATCCGTCCACATACACACGTAGAGTCATGTACACATTTTTACCCAAATGAAATCGAAGCCAAGCATGGTGGCTCAAGCCTGTAATCCTAGCACTCTGGGAGGCCAAGGCGGGAGGATCGCTTGAGGTCGGTCAGAAGTTGGAGACCAGCCTGAGCAAGGGAGGGAGACCCCATCTCTACAAAAAATACAAAAAAAATTAGACAGGTGTGTGGTGCACACCTGTAGTCCTAGCTACACAGGAGGCTGAGGCAGGAGAATTGCTTTAGCCCAGGAGTTCAAGGTTACAGTCAGATATGATGAGGTCACTGTACTACAGCCCGGGCAACAGAGAGAGAGAGAGAGAGAGAGACCCTGTCTCAAAAAAAAAAAAAAAAAGCCACAGAGTAACTGTAACTGGAATTGCAGCTCAGGATAAATTCTTAACAGAAATATGCAAATTCCTGATGAAGATGTAGAAAGAAGATGGGAGCAGACATAGGAGGACTCCTCAGTCCTGCCTTTGCCCGCTGCAGTTGGGCACAGCTGTCCCGGGATAGATACAAACAATTAAAATGAAATAAATAAAAGATACAGTGAAATCTTCCTCCTCCCAACCACTTCTGCCTGGCTGTCTGCTCACCCCCACCACAGGACCACTGTTACTTTTCTCTTGGATGCGCTACCAGAGGTTTTTATGCACGTATAAATAAATGCAAATATCTGTTTACCCCCCCACACTTTCCCCAAGGGTAGTATTGTTGTGAGCACGCTGTTGTGTCCCTAGCTGTGTTTATTCATGATACCTCTTGTAGAGCATGCCACATCAACTGTAGAGACAGTCCTTTCTGTTACAGCCGCGTGGTCCTTGATGGCTTGCCAGTGTCACCACCTGTGCATCCAGCCCCTGTTGATGGGGCTCAGGTGATTCCCAACCTTCTGCTATTGGAAATACAGCTGCTAGTCAGGTGCGGTGGCTCACGGCTATAATCATAGCACTCCGGGAGGCTGAGGCGGGAGGATTGCATGAGGTCAGGCTTTTGAAACCAGAGCCAGACCCCATCTCTACCAAAAATAGAAAAATTAGCTGGGCCTTGAGGTGCATGCCTGTAGTCCCAGCTACTTGGGAGGCTGAGGCAGGAGGATTGCTTGAGCCCAGGAGTTTGAGGCTGCAGTGAATACTCCAGCCTGGGTGAAAGAGCAAGATCCTGTCTCTAAAACAAAAACCTTATATACATATATATTTATTGAGGTGGGACGAGGTGGCTCATGTCTGTAACCCCAGCACTTTGGGAACTCAAGGTGGTAGGATCACTTGAGGCCAGGAGTTTCAGACCAGCCTGAGCAACATAGCCAGACCCTGTCTCTACAAAGAAATTTATTGGCTACTTAGATTCCTCTTATTTGCACTTTTTTCATCTTTGCCTTTTTTCCTATTTTTCTTTGATTTGTGGGTTTCATTTATATAGTCTGGATAGATTTGTTTAATATATATTGTAAAATGTTTTCTTATTTACAGTCATTTGCTGTTTAATTCCATTTATAGTGACTTCTGTGAAATGTCCAACTTTAATCCCAGTTACAGAGTTTAAGATTCGTGCTTACGTGATAATTTGTCAGCCCAAGGTCGTGACCGTGGTGGCAGCGAGGTCCTTGGAGCCCCAGTACCTCGTTCTGGCAGCTCCAGCCCCACCCCATCCAGGGCAGTCCCGCGCGGTTTTACAGGTGTCTCCTTTTGTTAGTCTGATTGTGTTTGGAAATACGTTTAGGGATAGTCATGCATGAGGCAGATCTGATCTTACTTCTCTGAGAACCGAAGGCTCATCTTTCCTGAACTCGACATTTGGTTGTGGTGGATGCTTGTAAGGCCTAAGTCAAGTTGATGTAAGTGAAAAACAGGGCTGGTCCCTGGCTGCTGGGAGGTGGATCGTCCTCGCCTGTGTTTCCTGGCCGGGCAGAGCGATGGCCCCGTTTCTTAGTGTCTTGGGAGGGTGAGTGAGACTAATCTGTGGGTTTATCACTCATTGTTTACATGTTTGCTTCCTATATTTTAATGATTGGATTTCCCAAAACAGAGAACAAGCCGCAAAAATGGGGGTGGGAAAGAAGGAGCTCCCGCCTGCCTTTACTGTTTCAGAGAACTCGCCTTGACTGTCTCCGGGCGCTCAAATGGGCACGGTTAAGGGCCTTTCCAAAGTGGTAGGGTGATTTAGGGGCAGGGGCGAGATACACTGGAAACTTAAAATGAAGTAGTTATTTATAATTCTTGGTGAGTGAGGAGCTCACTGTTTGCAGTGTCCTGTTAGCAGTAGCAGACCAGTTATTTTTACACTGCTTTGGCCTCACCCTTCCGTTTTGGGAAGTGCAGTGACTCAGGCTGAAAAGGGTGTTGGGGCAGCTTGGAGCCGGTGGTGTTTCTCTGGGCAGGTGAAGGAAAGTCCCTGCTGAGAAGCCAGCTCGTGCTCCTGGTACTGGGGCGAGCATGTAACCAACAGCGGTGGCTTCCCCCGTGCTAGGGAACAAACCCGAACCCACCCCGGCCTCACGGCCTGGTGATGCGGCAGCCCCTTGGCTGCAGGCCTCCTGCAGTCCCTGCCTGAGGGCTATAAATACCCCGGATCCGAGTGCTGGGGGCAGAAGCCAGCTGCTGTGTCTGCCTTTGCCCTGCCTGGGCTTTTCTCCGTTCAGTGGGCGAGTTTTGCAATGCGAACCTTTGACGCTGTTCACTTGTGAGATACTTCATGAAGTCTGCCTAAGGCTGATGAGCCTTGAAAATTCAAACCCTAATTCTAAATCAAAATATTCAAATAATCACAAAAGATAGATTTAAAAAGAGGAAATGCTGATGTGTTTATTTTTCTTCTCCACCCTGAACTCCAGGTAGTGAGACAGGAGGACTGAGTATTACTTAGCTTCAGATCTGCCAGTGTCAGGTTTTGAATTTATAACTTATAACTTGCCTGTTTCTTCCCTTGATGGTAAATGTTTTAAGGTCACATGGAATAATATTTGTACAATATTTTGATTATTTTTGAGTCTAAAATGGGTTTAAATTTCATCATAACTAGAAATACCCTTTTCCTATACAAGTGGTTAAACTTAGGATTTTTCAACTTTACGTTGGTACAAAAGCAGGACACATTCAGTGGAAACCATACTTCAAGTGCCATTCTGTTGATGATTTTCAGAACGTTACTCAGTAAATTACATTAGATACATAACTTTACTACCGAATAGGCTTTGTGTTAGCTGATTTTGCCCAGCTTGTAGGCTAAGGTAAGTTTTTTTCTTTTTCTTTTTTTTTTTTTTTTGAGACAAGAGTCTCGCTGTGTCACCCTGGGTAGAGTGCAGTGAGTGGTGTAGTCACAGCCTCAGACTCCTGGGCTCAAGTGATCCTCTTGCTTCAGCCTCCCAAGTAGCTGGGACTACATGTGCCACAGCACCTGGCTAATTTTTCTATTTCCTTTTTTTGGAGATGGGGTCTCACTCAGGCTGGAGTGCAGTGGTGCAGTTATAGCTCACTGTAACCTCGAACTCCTGGGATCAAGGTGTCCTTCTGCCTCAGCCTCCCGAGTAGCTAGGAGTACAGGGACATGCCACCATACCTGGCTAATTTTAAATTTTTTGTAGAGGTGGTGTTTTGCTGGGTTGCCCAGGCTGGTCTCCAACTCCTGGACTCAAGTGACCCTTCTGCCCCAGTGCTGGGACTACAGGTGTGAGCCACCATGCGCAGCCTCAGTGCATTTTCAACTTCCAGTGGGTTTATTGGAGTGTAACCCCATCACAATTCCAAAAGCGTCTGTAATGTCTGATATTTATTTACAATAAAAATGGGAAATTAAAAACCAATATTTAATTTTGTTTTCGCATGCGGAAGAAAACGCAATTTCTGTTCTTTTTGATTTGCTGATGCAAAACATGAAAAATGTGGCTTTTATGAAATATGGCTGCAGTTGGAGGGGTCATCTCAGGAAGAGGTGAAATGAAATTACTGGTTTTACAATTGGCTGTAGGCTCGGGGCTGAGGAGGGAGGATCGCTTCAGCTCAGGAGTTGGAGACCAGCCCGGGCAAAATAGCCAGATCCCATCTCAAGAAAAAAGAAAATAAAATTGGCCTTGGGAATATTTCATGATTCCTGCTAAGTGGATGCTTGTTGAGCCCCTGGTTCTGGTGGTGGGGGTCGTGGGGTAGCATCTCAGGGAATAAACTGCCCAGATAGTGGAGACCCAGGGACCCAGCCCAGAGGAGGCTGGCCCGCCTCCCGCGTGTGCGGCAGGGTCTCAGCTGTGGGGAGAGACTCGTCCTGTCCTCCTGCATCGCCACTGGGAGGAGTGCAGCTCTTTGTGTTCTGTGTTGAATATCAGACGCTGCTTTATAGAGCAAAGCAGGATAAAGGAAAATGGGGCTTCTTAGGGGATATGTTTTTAAACCCTGCCTCTTTTATCACTGTCCAGGGGAACATTTTTTAAGACTTTTTTTTTTTTTTTAACTCTAAAGGAGTAAGCTAAAAAGTGAATCTGGTGACGAGAAGTGGAGTCCAGGTTTTCCTGTCCCCCTACGTAGCTGGACAGACCCTGGTGACTTGGCCAAGGGAATCAGTTGGTTGCTAGAAGCCCCGGCATTGCCGGTCCTACCATTTCTGGGTGTTTGTAACTCGATGTATCTCGGGACCTGGGGTTTGTCCCTCTGACTGGAAAGGGCTTGTAAACACAAGGGCATCTTGCGAGTTTGGAGAGGAACAAGTGTCCTCTTGAAAAAAACAAGTCCGTCCCCGCCTTCCCTCCCCTTTCTGGAGATGGCCGGGGTTTGGAACTCATGAGTCAGCATCCTTGGACAGAGGTGCCTTCCCGGTCACCCTGGGGAGACAGAGCAGAGGGAGGTAGCGGGACGCACCTGGCCTGCCTGGTGTCAGTGGAGGAGGAGGAAGTGTCTGAAATCTTAGGGACAGTCAGGGGTGGTCCAGAGTCACACTGACAAATGAGTGGTGAGCCGCGTGGCAGAGGTGTCTGTGCCCTTTCAGGAAGGAGGGTGTCTGGGGATGACGACGGGCCTTGGTGGGAGGCGGCTCCCTAGGCTGGTGGGAGCCTGTCGTGGGGGCTGGACGGCGCTGGAGGTCCACTGGCTGGGAGAGCCAGGCTTCTGCAGGCTCCTGCTGCCCCGAGACCGTCTTTGCAGGGATCAGACTGGTTGAGAATTAAGTCCGCCTGATTTGGCAGTTTCAGCTGTCCTGCTGAGCATCCCAGGTGGTCTGTGTCTGAGGGAGACATGTAGGGATTGGGTCCAGGTTTTGGTTTTTATGTTCTTCCCACCCTAAGGGGGGCTGGCTGCAGGAGTGTTCTCCAGATCTTCTACATTATTTAAAAACACAGTTGCGTGCAGTCACGGGAATGGCTGAGTCGCAGTGAGTGTGGGGAGGCACAGCACAGGTCCGAGGTCCCTGCCGGTGGTTGGAGCGCTGTCCTCAGCCTAGAGTTGCCCCTCCGCCGCTCCCTGCTCATTCCCTGGGCCTTAACTTCCTCTGTAGCCTCAGGAGCAAGAAGAGTTTCTCTGTATCTCCCTAAGGGTGATAATCGTCCTCTAATTTAGTGCAGATGCAGCCTTTCCAATCAATACTGCCTTTTAGTTTTAAAGCGGACAGGACACTTCCCTTCAGCGCGTGTCCTTGACCCCTCCTGCTCAAGAGCCTCAGAGTCCCAGCCAGCTCTGGCGTCTTCCCTGAGGCACCATCGCTGACGTGGGGGCCTGTGCCCTCTGGCTCGAGTTCTCCACCTGCGCCCGCTCCGCTCTCCCGTGCTGACCCCAGCCCTGGCTTTCGAGTCCCCTGGGGCTGGGGCAGAGGTCCCTTTCCACGCTTACCTCGCGCACCCTCCAGCTTGCCTCTGATGGCGTCCTGGCGACAGTGCCTTTCTCTTGAGGTGCTTTTGGGAGTGTGACGCCAAGTTCCCTCTGTGGCCCCAGCACCCACCCAGGGCACAGAATCATGACCCCGTGTCTCTCACCACCACCTGCCCCCGTGCGAGGCGTGAGTAGCATCACGGTGCTGTGGAGGGTTCACCCCTGTCCCCTGCCTGCATCCTCTCTTCCAGGGAGGAGCCTCCGGAAGCAGCTGGGTCTGGGGTGGGCGTGAGACTCGTGGCGGCGGCAGTCCTGGAGCACGTTAGGGATGGCGGGTTCCAGGAAGGCAGCCCCAAGCCTCGCACGTCGGGACACGGTCCATGGGTTGTTGCTCTTCCACTTCTAGGAACTGGAGCCGTATGCGCTGTTTGAAATCACGTGTGGATTAGTTTTCTTGCTTCCCCTTGCGGCTGGTGTCGGGTGATGGTAAAGGCTTGTTTTGAGAAGGGGGCACTGGTCGGATCGAGTTGAGCAGGTGCGGCTGCTGCTCCTGGGCCGGAGTCTTCCACGGCCCCCCTGCCTGCGCGGTCAGCCCAGCCCCGGCCCCTGTTCTCCTCTCTGCTCCCGCTTGCCCCTGGCCTTCTGGGCAGGCGCGTCCCCTTTTTCTCCCGCTCTTCGCTTGGAGCCTTTGCTTATGCAGATGAGCAAAGGCAGTTGCATTTATCAAAAACAGCTTCTACTGAGTTAAAGCAACGTTTTTCTCACCTTGTTTCTAAACTTACTCTTTTCGGAAGCAATGAAAGTTAAATTTAAAAAATAAATTGAAACCATTTTTCCAGTCCTTGGGGTGCCCTGAGGCCCTGGCATAGTGGCAGTTTCCAGGTGTGGGTCTTAATGTTGTTTTTACAGGGGGTGAAAGGGCAATTCTATAATTACTACAAATATCTTTGTATCTTCACAGAAAACATTATAATCACTGAGTAATCTGATAACGATTTTCGTGTTTGGTCTGCAAAGTTAAGCTAAGCAGTGGGCAGCAGGTGCCCCCAGGCCTCTGGTTCGCCCCCAGCAGTTGGCTGCCCTCAGGCATTCACTGTGGAGCATCCCACTTTCCCAGGCAAATCCTCACTGGCAGGTTCTCCCTGGACCTCGGGAATTGAGGGGAATGAGCGTGGACTGTCCACGGTGAACTGCACACAGAGGTCCCGCCTGCCTGCCGTGCACACCCGGGCGTCCAGAGCCACGCCGGGCTGCCGCAGCGCTCACTAGAGCGCGCTGAGTCTTCGGGGCACAGGGCGAGGAAAGCCCACTTTGGAGCTTCCCGTGTGTCTGGGCGAGTTTCCGTAGGTCAGTCCTCCTCCCACGCACGGTCCCATCTGCGGGACGCACGCCGGGCGCTCCGTTGGGTCCATATTGCCGCAGTGTCTGCAGCCCCTTCCTCCTCGGCGACTTTGCAGAACTACCTTGACTGCAGCAATCGATCGGAAGAACAGATTGTGTCGTATCAACATAACTGAAATAAGATTTTGATAGAGCGCGCAGGTGGGCGGCGTCTCAGGTGTGGTCGCGTGGCCGCCAGCGCTGCGGCAGTGAGCCTGCCCGCCTGCCCGTCCCCGCTCTGCGGCCCGTTTCCCCCAACGTCCGCTTGCCGGTGGTGACTGTTGCTGATGCATATTCTCTATTCTCCAGTTAGAACTGGAGACTGCTAAGAGTTTGGAAGGGGAATCTAGAGATGATCTAGTCTAATCCCTTTCATGTAGAGGTGGGAAGTGAAGACGTTTATTGCCGTGGTCATTGCAGCTCAGCTGCACACTTGATCCCGGCTCCCGGGGAGTGGGCCTTGCTGAGACTCCGCAGACTTTCTTTCTGTGGATTCCTGCCGTGCCAGGCAGGCGCCTCGGACACTCGGCGAACCCTCCCAAACCAACAAACAAAACTCTTTGGACGAAATCATGTAATTTTCCTCATTGGTATTCCATCACTGACAAATTTTCACTCAAGAGATTCTTCCCAGTCCTTGGTCCCACCTGGGAGGCAATGTCACATCCCAGTCACCTGGGACATCCACAGACATCCGGGCAAACTGCAGTGAGCTGGTATCATTCACTCTGTGCTCACAGGCAGGAGGTGGCAGGGCTGGTTCTCAGAGTTGCCCCTGCACTTCCTTACACTTCACTTAGGGTTATCGTCCCTGGCCCTCGAAGGGAGGACAAGGTCCCTGTTCCCTGGGCTGGTTTGCAGTGAGGACAGACTCCCCACTGCCCCCAAGCTCTCGTTCCTTTGTGGGAGTCACATCTGCTCGCCGAGCCTGTGTCCTCAGTGTTGAGAGAGATGACGTGGTGCCTCTCACGGGCCTGCTGGCGGGACGCAGCACAGCGATGCCCGGCAGGCCTGGCCTGGTGCTGGCGTGTGGGAGGCTGCCTGGCCGACGGCAGTTCTGTGGTAGGGAGGTCAGCTCAGCAGGTGCTGTCCTTTCAAAGCCTGGCTGAGACCTGAGCCAGAGGAGCCAGCAGGGTGTGGGTTGGGACATGCGGGTGGTGACTATGAATAGTGAAGCTGGGCTGGGAGGGGGGCAGGGAGGAGGGGCAGGAGGGCGCCGGCAGTGGGGTGTGAACAGGGAGAGTGGGAAGGTGCCAGGGAACCCTTCACTGACCCCCGGCCCAGGGCACCCATTGCAGAAGGGACGAATGTCCACCTCCTCCCTGTGACTCACATGGTCCTCGACGACCGGCCTCACAGCTGAGTGGAACAGAATTGGCGGCGTGGTGAGGTACATGGGGTTGAATAGGCCTTTGTGGCCGTCTGGGCCCTAACACCAGTGGTGACTGTTTCCGTGGGGACATGGCACTGTGTCCAGACAGCTGAATTTCTGCCACATGTTGTTCATAAACCAGGGTTTGTCTGAGTTTGGTTTGTGTGGTTAGGCTTCTAGAGTGCACCAGAATAGACAGTGCAGACTATTATTTCATCGAGGGTGACGCTGACAAAGAGAACAATGGCATCCCTGGTGAACGAGGGCGTTGCCTGACTGTGGGGCAGACCAGTGAGGCCCCCACGATGAGACACGCACACTCGGGAGCAGGGCCAAGGCCACGCTGCATGCGCCCTTGTCGCGCAGCCGTTGGTGGTCTGTCCACTCCTGTTGCTTTGTGATTTCTAGGTTTTAAATTTCAGCAACTGTTTCTTGTTACAGAGTACGGTGTTTGCGAAAACTTGCGGAAACTGGAGATCACGGGTGTGTCCTGTCGGGACGTCTATGCGAAGCGTGAGTAAATCTGTTATTGTCCATTGTTCACTTCGTACCAGAAGCAGACGGTGCACATCAGCGATCAGTGATGAGAACAGTTCGGCCCATGGTTCTGTTTTCTCAGACACTAACTCACACCCACAGTCTGCGTTTTAAATACAGCACTGGTGGTGACAGCACCAGGATTAGGGCACTGTGTCATTAGCTTTTCCATGCATTGTGGGTGCGGCATCTCATGCTAGGCATCCTGGACCCCTGGATCTGAGAAAGGTGGGCCACACGGGAAACAGCTCTGATGCTCCTGGCGCTGCCTGCTGCTCTGGGCCTGGGCCTCCAGCCCGGCGGGATATGGGCAGACGCTTCCCGGGTGGCCTCCTCCGTCCAGCGCCTCAGTGGCAGAGAGGCTGCCCCTGCCCCACTGAAGCTCCACCTTCCCCTCAGTTTTCCGTGAGCAGGTTGAGCCTCCAACGCCGTGTTTCCTTTTTCCCTGGATGCTTTGCTTTCCGGAGTCATGTGTGACATTCACAGAGTACTCAGCATCCTTCCTCAGCCCCAAACTGCCTCCCCAGCGGCCTTTCTTCAGCGCCAGGAGTGTTTCCGTGTCTCACTCTGTGGATGAAGCTGTTGGCTGCTCTGGGTGGTCAGTGGTTTCCACGAGCGTCTCATACAGCACATTTTCCTCTTCTCACAGCTCTTTGAGTCTGCTAAGCCATTTGACTCATACTGTCTCAGAGCAGCGTGAAGACAGATTTCTAAGAGCTGTAAGCACCAGAAGTAACACCCCGGTGGGGACACGGGTGTGTGAGCCTGCCCAGGTGTCAGTGCTGCCTGGAGCGCAGTGCACAGGTGCAGCCATCTTGGCTGGGGGGGACGAGTTGCTGGGCCCTGCGTTCCACTGTCCTGGGGCAGAGGCCGTCGGGCACACTGGGCTGGAGACGGTGAGACTGAGGTAGAGCAGGAGTGGGTGCAGGAGAGGGGACGGGCCGGCGGGACCTTGGGAAATGACAGGGTCTCGCTCTGTCCCCAGGCTGGAGTGCAGTGGTGCAATCACAGCTCACTGCAGCCTCCAACCCCTGGGCTCTAACCATCCTCCCATTACAGGTGTGTCCCACTGCGCCCGGCAGCAGGTTTTTCACTGCAGATTCTTGACCCCTTGAAAATTTATGCGAAACGTAGAGAGAATAATCATACTATCTGTACCAGCCAAAGCGAATTTTAGTTTTCATTTTCACAATACAGGAACTACGTTTTTTGTGAATTTGCTTTGAAAGCCATGTCCAGGGGAAAATTACTTAGCTTTGGGAACAGGTAGGTAGCAGAAGAAAATCAACTGTAGTTCCTGGAACAGCTGGTTGAGTCGGCCAGCCTCCTTCAGCGGTGACAAGGTCTGACGTTGAGTTAGCAGACTAGGAAATGTCATCCTTTATCAAAAACAAACCAAACGCACACTGGCA
Organism: Varecia variegata; assembly: GCA_028533085.1. Lineage (NCBI taxonomy): Eukaryota > Metazoa > Chordata > Mammalia > Primates > Lemuridae > Varecia > Varecia variegata. Next base: position 133,522,874 of record CM052442.1, on the reverse strand, counting down.
CCGGGTGAGGTGAGTGTCTTACGGGGCAAGGATTCCCTGGATGATCATCCCAGATACCTGTTGACCACAACACCCACCCCTCCCCTCCTGAGCCCCAGTGAGCCGTGGCAACTTAGTGGGACCCGTCTCTAAAACAATTTAGAAAATAAATTTGCTGGGCATGGTGGTGCACGCCTGTAGTCCCAGCTACTTGGGAGGCTGGGGCAGGAGGATCGCTTGAGCCCAGGAGCTTGAGGTTGCAGTGAGCTACGATAACACCACTGTACTCCAGCCTGGGTGATAGAGCGAGACCCTGTCTCAAAGAAGAAAAAACAGTCTTGAAAAAGGAGCCATCCTTAGCCCTCTCCCTGCTGTGTCTATTCAGGTATAAACCCACGCGTGAAGTCGGGACGTTTTATGAAAATCCTCCCCGATTACGAGCACATGGAGTACAGAGATGTGTACACCTGCCGTATGTACCTCCCGCTGGCTTGGCTTGTGCGGCCGTGAGCACGCCTGGAACCCGCATGAAGAGGGTCTGAGCACAGAGCGGACCGCCGGGTCCGAGCGCAGGCTGCCCTCCTGGCTTTCGCTGCGTGTTCCCGTGGCCGTGGTGTTGCTCTGTGGTCTGGCCACGGCGGAGATCACGCAGAGGAGGCACCAGGGGAGCTGTGTGGGCCGGGTTTGGGTCGCACCGATTGTGATCGTCCTGTGGTGCACGTTTTAACCTTGGCTGTTGATGGAGGAAGCGACTGCAGAAAGTCACGCAGAGGCAGAGAGGAGAGAACAGTAGAAGCTTTAACACTTTTCTGAGATGAAATGTTGACTTCTAAGCTTTATTAATCACATTTTAATAGCATGTATGATTGAAGAAAGTCACATACTCACAGTGGACAAGCTCGGTAGGTCCAGTTCATCCTTTAGAGCCAAGTCCCTCTTTCATCTGGAGATCTCTCTAAGCCACGGTCATAGGACATTAAGGTTGTGCTGGTGGCATCAGCCCCTAGTGGTTGGTGGAGATGGAGACTGTGAATGTCAGCTGTGAAGAAAGAGACTGGAAACACCTGCCCGCCCTGACGGCCGTGGACCCCCACCGCCCCCGCCCCCTGCCGGTCCCTTCAGCCCGTCAGCATGCCCAGCTCTCAGTGTGGCCCGCTGGGAACACACCCACTTCCGAGTTTTATAAACACCCAATTGCTGACAAATCCTGCCAGGAGCAGAAAGAATAAGAGCAGTTCACAGAATTTTTCCCAGCACCCCCTGGACCCTGGGCAGACAGCTGCAGTTTGGTAACTGGAGCCCACGTTGTTTAGGGGACAGTCCCAAAGTTACTGCAGGGATGCCTGGTGTGTTCAGCTGCTGTGGGTGGTGTCTGCGCTCCCTGCACGGCGACTAACAGACCTGCCTTGTGTGTGTGAGCAGGTGTGGAGGTGACCTGGCTGGCTGGGTGGACCTCGAGGGCAGCAGACACACGGGGGCTGGGTGAACAGCATCCGGGGCGGGGAGGGGCGGGCATGTCTGAAGACATCAGTGCTGTCCCTTCCCAAGCCTTCTGGAAACAGCCTCTAGAACATTTTGTCGTAGACGACCAGCTCTTCCTGCCTAGCAGTCGATGCAGGGCCGTCTCCAGCCCCGCGGGAGAGAACAGCTGATGCAGTGAGAACCCATGAGAACAATCGATCCCGCCGTGCTGACGGGAACCGCCTGGCCTGGGCCTTGCAATGCACGTGGACAGTCACTCAGTGACGCCATCTCCCCGTCCCAGGGTTCCTCCGGAGCTTACACCGTGGAGCTGGGGTGAACCCTGGCACCCAGGGAGCCCCCAGGGGTGTTCTGGGGGAGCTTCCAAGGGGCAGACCCAGCTGCCGCTGGGGGGACTTCTGGAGCGTCGGGACTGTGAGCCTCACGTGTGGTGCCCCGCAGTGCCCCTGTGGGCGCGTCGCTGCCGACTGTCTCCACGGGTGTGATCCTGTCCCTCTAAGGTTTCAGCGTGGATATAAAAACAGGCATTGTACAGAACCTGGAATATCCAGAAAATATAACCAAAAGCATCAGTTGTAACATCGGTTGCATTTCTCTGGGGACACATTTAAACAGTGACAGGTCTGTTTGCTCCATGACCTGCTAGAATACCAGGAAAAAAGTTCATGTGCGTGAAAAAAGACACGCAATTCAACCACCTCAGTTTGAAGGCCGTCCTGTATCTGTGTTTTCAGTATTCGCGTGTTCTTAGCATGTTTAATGGAGGGCACCTCAAACTTCGCTCTGTGCTGTCCCCGTGACCTTTCGGAAGTCTGCTGTGACGATTGGCTGAGTGTTTTGGGACCTCGCGCTGTTTGAGTTTCCGTCACCCTCGAGCTGTGAGACGGTGGTGTTCCCTGGCCGTGTTTTCCTGTGGACCCCATGCTTTTGGGTCAGGGAGGCCCTGGGGGGCCGGACGTGGAGTGTCGAGCCCCCTCCCCTGATGCAAGGCTGTCTGCGTAGCAGCAGGTCAGGCCGGTGAAGGCCGAGGACCCCAGCTCTGCCGAGTAGTTTTGTGACCTCAGGTTGGCTTCTTTTGGGGTGTCTTTCCTGCTCATTTTTTCTCTTGGAGTATGTTGCTGCCCGGTACGCTGGACAGTTGGCGTCTGTAGGGCGTTGGGAGCGTTATGGAGAAGCGCATTGTCCTCAAGACGCATCTGACACAGGTACTTGTGTGCCCATGGATGGAGACAGTCACAGTGCACTTTGAACATGAAAATGACTGTGTGTAGCCATAAGGCGCTAGGTCTTGATGGCGGCACTCCAGGTTGCTCTAAGCAGATACAGGGGTTGGGGGCAGCGTCACCCGCCACGTGGTAAGGCGATGGAGGGCCACTTTTGACCCTCAGGTGACTCGGGCACTTGGCCGCACAGAGCAGTCTGCCATGCGGAGCTGGTGACAACGTGGGACTGAGAGGCGGGGAGGAGGTGGTTGGGAGGTTTGAAGACAGAAAGGTGGTCCGGCGCCTTCCCTGCCGTGCGCAGTGGCGCTGGCGTCCTGTGCTGGTGGGCTGTGTGGGGGCCTGCGCCATCCATTCTCTGCGTTTGGTTTTGCCAGTGTGCCGGCTTCACGCTCCGCTGTTCTGCGTTCCATCCTGTTGCCAGCCGGGAGTTAGCTGGCAGGGCTGGGATGGAGTGTTTCCTGTTAGTGCCTTTAACACCTGGAATTACAGGAATGTGTCCGCCCCAGAGGATATTCTGACGGTTTCCAGGCTCTCTCGGGCCAGATCTGTGGTCCTCCGAGTGTGATCCCAGGCCAGCCACATCAGCATCTCTGGGGAACTTGTTAAAGGGCAGGTTCTCTGGCTCCTCCCAGGCCTGCCCGGCAGCACTCTGGGCTGAGCCTGGCGTCTGTGGTAACAGGCCTTCAGCCGGGGTTCACGTGTGTGCGGTCCCACCAGCTGGGAATCTGTTACCAGATTTCACAACAGCATTTAGTAAGAAGCAGCATTTTTCTTATTTACAAGCTCATTTTTTCATCATGTGTGTAACTTTTGGTATTAAGAAACTGCATAAGCCGGGTACAGTGGCTCAAGTCTGTAATCCCAGCATTCTGGGAGGCCGAGGCAGGAGGATCACTTGAGGTCAGAAGTTCGAGACCAGCCTGAGCAAGAGCGAGACCCTATCTCTACTAAAAATAGAAAAAATTAGCCAGGCATGATGGCGCTTGCCTGTAGTCCCAGCTACTCAGCAGGCTGAGGCAGGAGGATCGCTTGAGCCCAGGAGTTGGAGGCTGCTGTGAGCTAAGATGACAGCACAGCACTTTGCAAGCCCGTGTGGCAGAGTGAGACCCTGTCTCCAAAAAAAAAATTTTTTTTTTTTTTTTTAAACTGCCTAATGTTCAAAGCTTTGAGCCAGTGTGCTGGTTCCTAGTATCTTAGCCCCTGAAGCAGGTGGTGGGACAAGAGGGCAGAGTGTGGAGGGGCGGGGTGGGGGGTCAGGAAGAGGGGCACTGCCTGCCGCTGGAGGCTCCCTCTTACTCCCTTCCCGTCAGAAGGGCCAGAACACCTGCTCCTTGGGGTTTGCGGGAGGGTCACACATGAAAAGGCACCTGAGGCCCTTAGTGCACCTGCCAGGAGTTAAGTGCCGAGTAAACGGTAGCTAAAACCAAACAAAACAGAAATACAGTTGTTTCTTTTTCTTGTGTAGTTGTTTAACCTCATAGATTGTCAGGGAAGTGTTGATTTTTAACTGACAAGTAATAGTTGTATGACTGCATATTTGTGGGGTGCACTGTGATGTTCTGACGTCTGTTTACGCCGTGGTTGATTAACGTGCTCCGTGCCTCACCCCGGCTGCACTTCTCAGCCACCACGGGGCTTCTCAGACACCTGCTGCCCTGCCTTGGTGCTCCTTCCGCAGGAGTCTGACGCCAGCCAGGATTGAGGAACCATCGTGCCAGCCAAGGAGGACAGTTAGCTCGTAATGTGAAGCCGATATTTTTGCAGCATTTTTCTTTTAAGACTATTTTAGAGCAGTTTTAGGTTCACAGCGAAATGAGGTGCCCCTGCCCCCCACACACAGCCTCCCCGTTTCCAACCCCCAGAGTGGCGTGTTCTGAGCAGTCGATGAATCCGCACGACGCACCGTCACCCGAGTCCGTAGTCTACATTAAGGTTCACTCTTGGGGTTGTACATTCCATGGGCTGGAGAGGGGTCACTGTGATCCCGGTGGGGGGCTGAGAGCAGCCGCAGGCAGTGTGGACAGGCGGGAAGGCCGTGCAGCCAGACGATGAAGGAGCCTGGAGAGAGGTAACGGGTGGGCCGGGGTGCGTCGCGGCCAGCCTGGAAGGTGGGCGGCCGGCACAGTGGCCCACGCCCCGTGAGCTGCAGCTGCTCCGGAGGCGAGAGGGCCTGGGCGGGCTGGCTTGGCACGTGACAGAGACGTCCAGTCTCAGGCCTCCTGAGGGCAAGGACACGATCGTCAGTTACTGTAATTGCAAAGGTCCGACTGCTTTGACACGGCCGTGGAGATGCTGGTCTCTCGGCAGGAGGAAGGCGCTGCACCTGCTGTGCACCTCCTCTGCCGTGCTCGGGCAGGGGCTTCCCCAGCCTTGCTGAGTCCCCAGGATGGGAAGCTCGTCCCTTTATAGGAAACCCACTCCCTTCAGGCTTCCCAAAGACAGTGTCATTCTTGGAGCTCTCTGGAGACCTGTAGGTGAGGTTCGCGCACGTTTGTTCAAGGCTCTCCCACAACCCTTTCACGGCGGCCTCTCCAGCACGCCTCCCCGCCCCGTGCCGGCCCGGTTTGCCGCAGCGCGGGGTCTGACACGAGGACTCGCTCTCTCTCCTGTAGTGCTTCACCGGTACAGACACATTCTGGGACTGTGGCAGCCGGACATCGGGCCCTACGGGGGACTCCTCAATGTGGTGGTGAGTGTGAGGGCCCCGCGGGCGGTGCCTGGCGGGGAGGAGCTGAGTGGCTCCTGGAACAGGGGCACCAGCTGCTTTGTCCACCGCTCGCCCTCAGTCACAGTGGTGCAGTCGAGCTCCTGGCTCCAGGGGTCCTCCTGCCTTGGCTCCTAAAGTGCTGGGACTCAGGTGTGAACCCCTCTTTCTGGCTCGCTCTTGTTCCCTTGAACAGAAGGCCGGGCCCCGGGGGCCTGTGCGGTTAGACCCTGAGGTGTCACTGTCGCTGAGGCCACAATGCCCTTGCAGGGTGCTGGCATTTAGATTCTCACCCCTGTTGTGCACTCAGGGGACTGGGAGCTGAGGCTGTTTAACCATAGCAGGTGTGTCTGCCCTCAGGTGGCCCTGTGCCGGGCTCGGGCAGCTCCGTGCAGGTGCTGGGGCCTGGCGTCTGCAGGCCACTGGGTGACTGGTCACTCTGTGCATGTTGCTCACCAGGCGGGGCTCGGTGGGGACAAACGCTGCTCATTCTTTGTAACTCGGCGGAAGCACCCACTGAGAAACACGCTTTTTACGTGGATTGCATTTAAGGTCACTGGGATGAGCCTTGCTTTCAGAACGTTCCCTCCAGAGACAAGCCAGGCAGCTCCCAGCGTGGGCAGATTTCTTTTTCTTTTAGTCGGGAGGGTGATAATTGTTTTTCTTACTGGCAGTGAGTAATAGAGTTAAAAACAAAAAACAAAGACCAAAAAAGCAGCCTCTGAAAAGCGGGATAATTAGGGAAATGAGCCGGTGGAAGAGCAGCGCCAGCTCGCTCGCGTCTCGGACGAATCGGCCACAGGGACGATCACGTTCTCTCTCGGGTGCCAGGGCTGGGGCAGCGGGTCCAGCTCTCTGAGAAGGGGGTGACTCTGGTCAGGTGCTGTGGGGGCTGGTGTGGGGGCTGCCCCTGTTCTCACATGCTCTCCCTCGACACCAAGGGGGACACGGGGACAGGACGGCGGGACGCACCCCTGCAGGCGCCACCTCCCGGGCTCCCGTCCGCGCAGGCGCCTCACTCCCGGCCCCTGTCCCTCCCCGAGCTTTTGTTTTGAAGCATTTTAAAGCAGATCCAGCCCTGTTCCAGGAGGGCGTTCTCAGAGGCAGGTGTTTCCCGACCTGACCCCAGGTCGCCGTCACACCTGACTTAGGTAGCGCCGACTCTTGATGTCCCCGGCACCCAGCCCGAGTTCCCGTTTCCCAGGCTGCCTCACAGCTGCCTTTTGACGTCGGCTTGTTCAGACCAGGCAAACGGGCCCTCGCGCTGTGTTTGTTTTGCCTCCTGTGCCTCTTCGCAGATGAGAGAAGCACCTCCGCTTCCTCTGTTAGCTCAGCGCCCTGGTGGGGGTCTCACGTCGTCTCGCTCGCTCCCCTCCCGGCTGTGGAGCTGGAAGTTCGCGCTGAAGCGCTTGCTCTTAGGTTTGGTTCTGGCTGTTTCACTGACTCGCCCGACCAGCACCCCGAAGGTGGGGCGGGCACTGCCGGCCAGGTGACAGGCACGCAGGCCGCCTTCGCTCTGCCCGCCTGAGCCCGTGCGTGGACTCCTGCCGCCCCCGCTGCAGGTGGACGGCCTGTTCATCATCGGCTGGATGTACCTGCCCCCCCACGACCCGCATGTGGATGACCCGATGCGATTCAAGCCTCTCTTCAGAATCCACCTGATGGAGAGGAAGTCCGCCACGGTGGAGTGCATGTACGGCCACAAGGGGCCCCACAACGGCCACATCCAGGTGCGCGGGTGCCTGGGCCCCTTAGACACAGCGTGCTGGGCGTCCGTGCGGGTGCCAGCCAGGTGTGCTGCGGACAGGTGCCACAGTGGGTGGAAGGGGAGGGAGCTGTGCGCTAGCCCGCTGCACGTTGCCGGTGCTGTCCTGGTGAGGTGGACTCCTCAGACTCACTGTGGACGCTGCGGCCATCCATACTGGGTCAGAACCACCGGTTCTTACAGCTGCCGTTCCTCTGCGAGTCTTTCCTCCTCTTTGCAAAAGTATCGGCTTGGGACAAAGTGCTCTGCTCCCATGGGGCCTGGCAGACGGCCGCGCCAAGGAGCACCGTGTTACCCCGCACGCCGTGCGAGACACAGCCCCCGTGCCGCTTCTGAGTCCCACTGGGAGGTCGCAGACTCCCCTCTGGGAAGGGCGGCCCGTTTCGGTGGCATCTTGGGCATCTGTGGGTGGGTTTGGTGGAGGTAGGTGAGGGAGGAGTGACTGTGGCCACCCCATCGTGCCGTGACTAACGTGTTCCTCGATGTCCTTTTTCCTTCTATTGTGAACATTCAAGATTGTGAAGAAGGACGAGTTCTCCACCAAGTGCAACCAGACGGACCACCACAGGATGTCTGGCGGGAGGCAGGAGGTGAGCGGGCCTGCGGGGGGCAGGGCCCTGTGAAGACACGGAGCCTGCCCTTTGCTCTCCGTGGCGGCTGACCGGGCCTCCCCTCAGCGGGCAAAGACAGGCGCTCGAGGTGGAAGGGTGTGAAATCGCCAGCATGCAACCTGCAACACGGCCGTTTCCCGCGGTGCAGCCTGACGCTGTCAGCGCAGAACATGCATCTGATGTGTTAGCAGCAGCAGCGAGTGGGTGTGTGTACGCGAGTGCAGGCTGTTGGTCCCTGTCACCCCTCGGAGTGAACCGAACAGAAGCGGTGGTTTCCTTGATCCGTTCTCCTTTGCCCCTGGCGGGAGCAGCGTTGCTGAGGGGCTGCTGGGAAGCCTCTCTGTGCGAGTTGCAGAGAGACCCAGCGGGCGGGCGCGCTCGGGGCCTCTGTGTTTTCCTTCCTTGGAACAGGCCAGCGGAGGGTTCTGGGCCCTGGCAGTGCGGCGGGTGAGTCTGCGTGCTGGGCGTCCTGTTGTCTGCACGGCTATTTTCATGTTGCCCTTGAGCTGTGGTTTTCTGAGGTCCCAGTCACACTGCCATTTCAAAATATTTTTAAAGAGAACTTGAACTTGTGAAATACAGGATATTCGTAGCTCATATTCATTTGCTGGGTGTGCCTTTCTGAGCCAGTTCCTGGTTGTCTGGTGGTTTCCCCACTAGCCAGAGAACTG
>CM052442.1:133497602-133513939 GCA_028533085.1 Varecia variegata | reverse complement strand
TCTGCTCTGGGGACGCCTGGTATGTGGACCTTAAACAGGGAGCTCAGTCGAGGCCTCCTTGGGAAGGGGACATTGAGCGGAGGCCGAGAGGCAGCGAGGCCGGCCTTAGACACCCGGGCTGGAACGCAGAGGAACCTGGACAGGGTGCGTCTGTCCGGGCTGAATGTGCACACGCATTTGCATGGGTGCACACGTGTGGTTGTATTAACTAGGCACAGACCTCGTGGTGCCCTGTGGCCATAGTGAGGACCCTGGCTGGCTCTCAGTCCCAGCGGAGCCCCTGGAGGCTTCTGGGCAGGCCCAGAGGTCTCGGGATGGCATGCCGAGAATGGCCTGCAGGCAAGGTGGAGGTGGGAGACGTGGGAGCCCTGGGAGGTGACAACTCTGGGTGAACTGGGGACTGGTGGACGGGGTGGGTATGAGCAGAGCTGGGTGTCAGACCTGATTCAGCCCTTGCCGGACGCTGCGACTCAGGCTGTACTCGCAAGTGCCTCGCCCTGAGAGCCCACCTCGTGGAGCCACCGGCTCAGGGCTGCCGTCCCCACCTGGGCACCAGGCAGCAGAGAGAAGGGTATTTGTCCTGAGCCCTGTGACGGACGGACGGCCAGCCCTTCTGAAGGTAATCGCTCAGAGAGCTGCTACTGAGCACAACTGTGGCCCGGGGGCCCACTGAGGAATTAGACCTAATTTCTGTCCCCTCCTCAGGCTCCCGTCTCCTCGCTTCCCTGCAGGACCAGAAGGGGGCAGAGGCTGGAGAGTACTCGTCACCGTGGAGCTTCTCTCTGTTCCCAGCATTCCACAGTTCTATCAGAGGGCGAGCTTCCGCGGGCGCCATGGAGTGGGGGACGCAGCCCGCAGGACCCTCTTCTAGAGAACATTCTGGTGATTTCAGAGAAAGCTCTAGGGGTTCCTCGGTGCCACGTGTATGGGGTGGGCGGTGAGACAGTGACAGAGGCATGTGGAGATCAGCAAACCCTTAGAGCCTGGTCGTCACGGCTATGCCCTTTCACTCAGCTCTGGTGAGAGGACGACGACGACGCTGTGTCCCCCGGCAGACTGCAGGACGGATGGAGTGAGCGAAGACCAAGACCCTGATGTTCTACGGCCCCTCGGAAGACAGAACTGCAAGATGTCACAGTGGCAGAGGCAGGGAGAATAGGGGGCGACCATGGAGCCAGGGGGGCCTCGAGGAAAGGTAAGGGCTGAAGCCAGCAGAGCTGCTCGGAATGACGCCCAGCGTGGGGACTGGTCACACACCACAGGGCGCCATGGTCTGGTTTAAAATAAGAGTCCTGTATCAAGGCGCACTCAACACAGAACATAAGCCGGCACTCGGTAGCTGGGACCCCAGTCTGGGAAGGGACTGCTCAGCTTCAGAGAGACCCCAAAAGTGCCCCCAGTGACACACTGAGATTTTTAAAATTATAGTTTATTTATATATTATTTTTAAAACCACATTTTTACTTTACCCCCAGGATTTGGATGTGCAGGATGCCTTTTCTTGTCTGCTGTGGGTCATATTAGGCAAGTTATCCTAGAACAACAAGCCAGCCTCAAAACAAAATTACGGATTTTTGGTTCTTTTCTGGTTTTAGTAGTGCTGTGTGCTCCCGTAGTGATGTTTTCAAAGCCACAGACAGAGCAATGTGCACACGCGTGGGAGCAGCGTTCTCCCCAGTCAGGCCTCCCAGGGGAAGCTGCGCAGTCTGGCGGACACGTCCCCAGCCCCTGCCCTGCACACTGTCTGACACCAGCACTGAGGACGGTGTCCCTCCTGGAGGATGTGTCTCTTCCCTGCTTCTTGTCCACCGGCCGGGAGTCTTGCTGGCAGTGAAGGCTGTTCCTTTCCCTGCATCTGCCCACGGTGTTTTTTTCCCCCTAAAGATTTTGTTACCACTTGCTGGCAGCCAGCCAGGACCACCAATGTGGCAGTGACTGGCGGAGTCCACCTCTGCCCACCTGGTCTCCAAGGGTCACTGCTCTCATCTCTGGGTGAACCGGCTCTGGCTCTGGACTCTAGCTGGTCTATGGCACAAATGCAAGGGGCATGACACTTTGTACCCATCGGAAGGAGCCGCTTCATGCCACAGGTGTGCAGTCTGAGGGATGGTGGGAAAGGGCTGTCTTTTCTCCAAGTAGTTAATTGGTCAGGGAGACCCAGGAAGGGCAGTGGGGGGGTGGGATGGGGAAGGCCGGGCCTGCACCAGGGTCTCATCGGAAGTGCAGTTCTGCGGGGGATGCTGGAAGCTTGTGCAGATGTGCCCAGAGTCGTTCCGGCTGCAGAGCGGAGAAGCTGGAATATTTATCCACCTTCCCCATTGTTGCTGAGGGTTGGACCTAGACATGGGTCAGGCTAATCTCTGACTGGAAGGAGCCATTGAACACAGTGACAGGTGCTGGCAGCTGTCAGCATGTGGCCATGAGTGCCAGGGTCGGGGGTGTGTGATTTGGTAAGCTGAGGGCAGAGTAAACACAAGCCCCGCTCATGCTGTCAGTCAGGGACCCTTGGTTGGTGAACAAACTGCGCCACTGTGCCCAGCAGCCGTTTCTGCCTGGTCACAGGCTGTCTGGGAGGCGTGTTCTGGGAGGTGCCTGCAATTGTCTCTCTCCGGGATCAAGCAGCTTCTGTAGGTTTGGCTTCGGTCCCCGTGACTCTGGGACTCACAGAGCTGTGCCTCCTTCCTACCTGGGGCTTTGGGAAGAAAAGCCTGGCAGAGAAGCACTTGGTAACCAGGAGCTTCTCTGGTCCCACCTCCCTCTCCGGAGGCAGTAAGCCGATCTCCTGCCTGGAGCAGGAAGGGAAAGGGGACATACAGGGAGAAGAAAGTGCCCTCAGCCACGCTCACAGAATAAGCTGACAGGCAGTGAACACTCAGTCTGTGCCCGGCTCTTTGAAACACTTGTCACGCTCTGTCTCATCTGATCTTCTCAAACTTCCTTGGGACTGGTTCTGTGATTATTTAGAGACAAAACTGAGAAAAGTGAAGCAACTTGTCTGTATCTGTCTCTTGTAACTTTTACTCTGAACACTCAGGGGCCGCTCGGGCAGAGTTTCCTTTGAATCACCAACTTGTGTCGTGACAGATTTGCTTTCCTGGACATCACACAGTGGCATAATATGTACATTTGGGGTTTGGCTTCTTTGTATGCTTCATCCACGGTGTGGGTTACAGTTGTGTGTTCTTTTCTGTCGTTGTAGCATTAGCATTCCTCTGTGTGAATATGTCATACTTTCTAAAATCTTTTCTCCTACGGCTATGGATGGACATTTAGGTTGTTTCCAGTCTGGGGCTGTGGATGTTTTTGTTCATGTCTTCTGGTGGACAGAAGCTCTCGTTTCTCTTAAGTGAGGCAAAGAATTAGTTGGTCATAGAGTATTCACATGTTTAAGTTTTGTAAATACTGCCAGTTTTCCAATACGGTGTATCAATTTCATGAGCAATGAATGAGGGTTCCAGCTGCCACATTGTTGAGAAACTTGGCACTGTCAGTCCTTTTCATTTGAACTGTTCTTGGGTGGTGGTCATGAGCTATTCTTGACACGAAATGACAAGACAGTGTCCCAGAGGTGACGGTCAGCGCTTCCAGGGGCATGAACGTGTCTTCTGTAACTTGCTGGGCTAGAGTGACATTTCAGTGGGCTCAGGAGGAAAATGGAGACAGCAGAGAAGCCAAGAGTGCTCCAAAGTGGACAGAAATGAGTTAGTCATAAGTAAAAGGCTAGGCTAATGGTGAGATTCTGGATAATTTTGTCATTGGCTAGAAAGAGGCTACTGACAACATTATTTACACACACATACAGGTGGTGACATTCGAAATATTTACGAGCCAGTATGATAGGGGCACTGCCCAATCAGCAGGGGTGCTGGCCAGGACAGCATGCATGTATGAATTGCCTGGAGGCTCAGCCTTGTCCACAGGTCACGACTTTAACAGTTAAAAAACGGAGCCAAGAAATCCGAGCAGGGATGCCTGGGAGCATCCTGTTGCTCTATGGCTGGACACGAAGCACACTGAGGTATCGCCCGTCAGGGCTGGAGTTTTTCCTGATGGGTTTGCGCAAATACAAATATTAAGAGTATTAGAGTCCCCATGAAAATACTGAAAAGTGGGACAAATTGGAGTCTGAGGTAACCTGAGGGACGTAACGAGAGAGGCAGAGGGCACACTCGTGCTCGGGGGAGGAGTGCGGTGGCCTAGGGGACCCAGGGCCCTCGGGTGGCGGCTGTTTGAACGCGCGGACTTGACGCCCAGGCTGCTCAAGAAGCACATTTCTCTGAGGGTCGCAGCTCGAGCCCACGCCAGGGCGGCCGGATCCGGCGCGACGCCGCGGCTACCTGAGATTTCAGAGGAGCCCGAGGGCCCTTCAGTGCAGCTCGTCCCCACACCGCGGGCAGGGTCGCCCTCGCAGGCTCTGAGCGCCCGGTCCCACCTCCTTCTCTCCTTGCAGGGGACGGAGCCCCTGCCTGGGGTGCCCGGTGGCCCCCCGGGGGCGGTTCGCTGGACACGGTGAGTGGCTCCTGGGCCGGGCGGGCCGGGGGGGCGGCGCCGCGCTACGACCTGCTGACCGTAGTCCCCCGCAGCGAACGACCAATCAGCCGCCAGCTAAGTGCACATCGCTAGAAGGCTGCGTCTGATTGGTTGGATGTGGGCCAATCGGCGGGGCGGGCAGCCGGGCGCACGCGCCTCGGTGGGGCTGTTGGGTGGCGGCCCCGAGGGCTTGGGGTTCCTGGCAGGGTCCGGGTCGGGGTCGGGGTCAGGGCGGAGGGAGAAGGGACGGACGGGCTCGCTGGTGCAGCGAAGCTGCAGACAATGGTGTGAAGGTGCTTGTAAGCTATAAAAAGTGACACCCGTGGGAGCCACTCTCCGATTTTGTCGGCGTCGTGATCGCTGTCATTATCGCAATGCTGTTTGAGCGGCCCTGGGCACTTCAGCCGGCGGTCGGGTTCGGTCCGGTCCGGTAGGCATGCACGCACACCCAGAGCGCATTATGCAGGCAAGTGCACCCCCGAAGCCTGCCCACCAGTGCCCGGACCACACCTGTGAGCGCCCAGCGCCCGGCGTGGCTCGCCTTACCTCCACGCAGGCGGGACTCTGGGTCACGACCTACCAGAACCTGTCTTCATTGGCCTAAGCACAAAGAGGCAGCTGATTGTTTCACAGAACTGAAACTGTCAGGAGTAGGCCTTCAGGCATGGGTGTATCCAGGTGCACAAGGACAGTGGTCCTGGGTGGTTCCTTCTCATCTCTGGGCTTCATTTCCTTTGTGCTGGCTTCCCTCGTGGAGATAAGATGATCACCAGGACCTCCTGAGGTTTACATGTTATCAGATTATCAACCCCAACCAAAAGAAGGAGAGTTTCTTTTCCCAGTAAGTCCAGCACAGAGTCCCAGAATTAAGTCTCGCTGGGCTGACTTGGGTTATGCCACCATCCTGAGCCAATGTCTGAGACCAATTTGGCTTCACTTTCCAAGCCAGGGAGTGGTGAGTTCAGCCACCTGAGGCACATGGACTGAGATGGGTTATGGCCCCCCAAGAAAACAGCAATGCTGTTACTACCAGAAGGGGGCTGGTATGCTGTGCAGGGCAATGCCCCTCAGCCTCTGTTTTCAAGCATCAGTGGGGAGAGTAGATGCTTGAATCTATTACTCTAATAAAATAGCAATAAAAGTGATTATGATAATGAAATGCAAAAACACTCATATCACTCTTGTAGTTTCCAGGTTACAAAGCACTTTGACACGCCTTCATCAGGGAAACGGGGCTTTACTTTGTGTTTGATTTCTACCTGCTGGAGACTCTCCACGTGGCCAACATTCAAGCAATGTGTTGGGGCAAGGGATGGGGAAGAGTAACCCAGAGTCTGTGTACCCCCAAATGCTGCCACCCCAGAGACAAAGCACCTGGGTTTTTATACTGGAAGGAGTTTCATGAACATACAGTTTTGACAGTTTTTTCCTTTAGTATTTCAGTAAGCTGGGGGTGTCTGACAAAAGTGTCATAGGTGGTGTGATTGGCAGCTCAAGGTCTTGGAAAGTTCTCACCAGATTGGAACACTCCCATCTTTCCTGGTGGTCCAAGCACAAGTTTAGCTGGAGCATACTTGAAGCGAGTTGGCTTGGCAATGCAGGATTCCACAACAGCTGGCATCCAGGAACCCCCAGACATTAGCAAGCACACACCTGCTTCTGAGGTCACCCCCTAACCCTTCTTGGGCTCAGAAGGATGACCCCCCACCCCAGGGGTTTATTGATGAGTCTGTTCCAAGAAGGCTGGCCCAAGCCCCTTCCCTAGCACCCCGGCCCCCCAGTTTATGCAAACCCTGGAACTTTCTAAGCCTTCCTCTTTTTTTTTTTTCTAGGAAGAGCACATTTCAAACCTTCGGGAAAGAAGTGTGCCTCACAGATCATTCGGTAAGGAAAGCAAACCCTCAGCCAGTTTGCCACAACCCTAACACACCCCGTGGGGCAAGGAGAATAGAGAATGTGGGTCTAAAAGCTGCATCTCATGAGAGGATGCACAGGACAAGAAAGTCTGTGGTCGCAGGGGCCATCACTGAGTCCTCAAATCTCTGTGTAGGGGCACCCATGCCACCCACTTTCCCCTCCACTCCCTTGGTTCTCATGGTACCTCATTGGGTTTAGGAGCTCTGGGAGAACCAGCAGGCCACCTAATGTATCTGGTTTGGGGATCAGCTTCTCCATCTGCCCCTAGAGGTGATGACAGCCCCTCTCCTTCCTGCCTGTGGGTGTTGCCAGGGTCCCATGGGATGGATGTGAAAGCCCTCGCAGACCATGAAGCACTCAGACCTCAGACTCAGCCCTTGCAGACCATGAATGACGCAGGGGACCTTAAAGGCAACACTCATCTCCCGAAAGCCTCTAGAGCTGGTTGTACTGCACCATTTTCAGAGGGGGCCCATGAGACTTGTTTGCAGTCACATGGCAGTAACTGGCTGAGAATCCCAGCATGCCTGGTCTGCAGATCCCCCTCCAAATGACCTTGGAGGGCCTTGGGGTGAGCCACAGTCACCTGCCTCTTTCTGAGCTGTCGTAGGAGCTGGGGCACCTGTCCCTGCCCCTGACATTCTTGCTCTGAGCATCGCCCTGCTACGCCAGGGTTCCTTGGCTACGTCACCTTCAATTCTGTGCTCTCTGGACCTTGCTCAGATGTACCCTGGCCCCTGCGCTCTTCTCCGGGAGCCCATCTGCTGTGAGTGCCAGACCGGATCCAGGGGCCGCCTGCCCGTGCCCAGGACTGAGGCGGCGCTGCCTTACTGGGTCCCTCAGTCCCTGAGACCCCGAAAGCAGGTAGGTGACTTGAACCAGGGGGTCTTCACCTAGGTGCAGGGTGCACGTCAGGGGATCAGAATTATAAGTATTGTATGAATGATATTTAAAAATTTCTGGGCCACAGCTTGTGAGTTTTTAGAACATATTTTTTAAAAACTAGATTTCTGGAGTTATGACTGGCATGGGATACATTGCACATACGTAAAGTATTTAGACTGGTGAGTCCTGACACATGTATTCTCCGTGAACCCACCACCACGGTCGAGTAACGGGCATGTACACAATGCTCGGAGGCTTCCTGGGGCCCCTGCGTGACCCTCCCCAACCTTCTACACCCTGACATCCCCAAGGAAACTCCGATCTGCTTTCTGTCACCATGGATTAGTTTGCATTTCTTAGAGTTTTATATGAATGGAACCGTGTAATACGTACTCTTTTTGTCTGGCTTATTGCACTTGGGGTGGAGGGCATTATCTTGAGATCCATCCACACGGTGGCATCAATAGTTTATTCTTTTTATTGCTGAGTAGTGTCTCATTTTATGAATGGGTCCTAGTTTGTTCATCCAGAAGGACATTTGGATTGTTTCTACTTTTAATCTGTTACAGATAAAGCTGCTACGAACATTTGTGTACTGCTAGGTGTGTGGGTAACTCTCCCACACGTGGTGTCAGAAGTGTCGTGTTTTCCTGTATTTCTAAGGGCTGGTGTCAGTGAAATGGGATTTGCTAGAGTGGCGTTGGCTAAGGGGAGCATGTGGTTTGGGGAGGGAAGGTTGAAGGGGGGGGGTTGAGGCACCTTTGATTCCTGGGTGGCCACGTGTCACCTGGGTGTGGAGCCGCAGTTGTGCTCACTAAAGGTGAACGTTACTGTTACCTGTGGGATTTGAAATGGCGTCAACTCCGGGGAGCTGGTTCACTGATGCATAAGGAAATGCAAACTAATAAGAAAAAAGCAAAAATATTCTATCCCTAAATGCAATTAAATGAAATTAAAATGAAAAGTGCGGGTCTGAACTTGCCGCTGGGCCCAGCTCAGGTTTCAGTGAGTCTGAGCTGTGGCCACTGGCCTCCGAGCCACCCCCAGTGCCGACGGCTCTGCTGTCCCCTCCCACAGGCGGCCGCTGCCCTCTTGTCTGCCATCTGTTATTTATGGTCCCTTTCTGATGGGCATTCAGGCTGTCCAGTCACTACGGACCATGGCGTAGTGAATATTCCTTTGCACACAACGCTGCAAATGCAAAAGTGTCCCCAGAGGATGTATTCCTGGGAGTGGGACTGCGGGGTCACAAGCTGTGTCTGTGAACTTGACGGCTTGTCAGATGCCAGCAGAGCCGTCTTCCAGCTGAGAGTGCTGGGGCCTGGGATGCTAAGTGTTTTGCCCAAGGACCACTGCGGGAGACCACTAGGCTCAGGACAGGGCCAGGTCTCCTGATGCCGCCCCGTGTGTTCTGCCCGGGTGCCATGTGGACGTCCCACGGCACAGGGGCAGACAGTGAGTGATGAGGGCAGGCAGGCCACGAAGGTCCTGTGTCCCCCATCTCTGGGTGTGTCTTCACAGGGAGACCGTGGTCCGGGGCCTGTGTCGGGAGAGATGTGGGAGGAGCTCTCTGGGCCCAGCAGGTGTTGGGTGTGGCTCCGGCCCCTTCTGAACCTGCTCTTCCCTTCCTCTCTGGTAGATTGCAAAGAGGGTCCGGTTCCATATCCCCCAAACCACCAAGATGTGCCCCTGCCCGTGCCACCGCTTTGGGGGCCACCTCCCAGTGCCCAGGGACCAGGCATCGATGCCCTACTGGGTGCCCCGGGTCCTGAGGTCACCGAAGCAGGTGAGGATGGCTGGGCCTGCAGGGTGAGGCGGGGGACGAGGTACCTGGAGGTCCCCAAGAGAGGCCCACGCCACTGCTCAGAGCGGGTGCTCTGACAGCTGCGGCGGGCCGAAGGGGGAGGGCCGCGCAGGTCTCCCAGGTCACCTGGGTGTCTGTGGAGGGCTTCCTCGTCTCCTCTGCCCCTTCTTCCTCTTCTCCTCTGCCTCTCCCTCCTCTGTGCTGCGTCCAGCAGTTGTAGCCCTGGCCCTGGCATGGACGGAGGCTGGGAGGGACCACCATGATTTCCTGTCCTCTCTCTGGTCCATCTGGCTGTCCCCATAGCACCCGTCCCAGGAAAGCGGCTGCTGCTAGTGGGCCCTTCTCTGCCCTGCGTCCCAGTCTCCGGGAGGGAGGCAGAGGCTTCCTTCCTTCCCTCACCCACACCTCCAGCTGCTGGTTTTCCGTCACTGAGTGCACTGTCCCCAGAGTGAAGGCCTCGGAGCAAGGGACCACAGCTGGCGTTCTGACTGGGCCCCTGCCCAGAGGGTTCGAGTCCAGGTCACCAGGCCCTCCCCTCTCCTGGGTTGCTGGGCTGACACACGTGCCCTGTTCTTGTCTCGTAGGTGGCGAGGAGGCAGCGGGGTGCTAAAGGTATGCAAGGTAACTCCGTGAGGCTCATCTCATCCCCTCCCCGAGTGTCACGGTGGGTGGGGAGACTCCTCTCATCTGCAGACACCTGTGAGACAAAGAGGACCACGGTGGTGACCTGCCTGCGGGCCCTGCCCTGCTCTCGCCAGGCACCACTGGTCACTCGCCGTCTTCCCCCAGTGACTACAGGGAAGCTGCAGCTCCCCTGGCCACCCCACCCGTCTGTTAGCCGCGCCTCTCCCGGTGGAACCAGGTTCCAAGGCAGCTCGGTGACATCTGAAATGGTTGTCATTTAAGCTCTGTCTTCTATAATTCATGACATAGTCGGGGTGTGTGTATATACAGGTATTCATGACATAGCACATGCTCCTGTATGTCCTATTATAAACTCACACATTCGTGTATTCATGACATGTTATATATTCAAAAGACAACGTTTATGTATCTATTCATTACATACATACATAATTCATGTACTTGGGACCTGGTGTATATACATTTGTACATTCGTTATGGACGTAGCATGTACTCACACAGTGTCACATACTCATGACAAGCATATTCTTGTGTTTGTGTGTTTGTGACCTAGTGCATATTCCTAAGCTTGTGACATGGACATCTGCATGTTCACACTCTCCTGACATCGTATCTGGGCATCGACATCTCCACCCGCCGTGACTGTGTCTCTGAAACAAGCGGGTGGGCCTTGGCATCCGCGAGCGCGTGACTCTGGGAATGGAGGCGGGTGCCCGGGGTCCCCGGGAGGGAGAGTGGTCTGAGTGGAACTCCTGGAGCCCGGGGGTGGGGCAGTGCTTGGGGAATGGATAATCACTGACCAGCACGGCCACCTCTTCATGGTGCACGAATAAGTACTGTTTCTTAATTATAAAAGTCACACGATTGGTAGGGGTGTAATTTGTCACAGCCTTAAGATCCCCAAGACTGAGTGCTACGTGGAGAACAGGCCCACCCAGCAGGACTCCACTGGTGCAAACCCAGAAGGCCAGGGCCCTGCTGGGTGTAGACACAGGTCCGGGGCTGTGTGTCACAGGGGACCCGTGTGGGCCCTGCGGGAAGAGGTTAGGCAAGGTAAAGACCCCGCAAAGAGAGACTCGCGTTTCTAACTCTGGGAACAAAGCAGAAAGCAGCACGTTAGCCCAAGTGGCAGGTACAAGAGCCAGAAATCACCTTCGTAACAAAACTCTAGGACGGTAGGAAGGGAACGGGAGGAACTGCTCTCTGAACTGCACAATCACACATTTGAGGGCTTGTTTTTGATTATTTTTGGCTTTAAATACCTTGCATATTAGGAAGAGCTAAAAGCTTACTTGGTTTATTGTTGAATCATATGTATCAACTGGTATGTTTTTAAAAACCAGCATTTAATTTTTACTCCAAGCATTGTTTTATAGTTTAGGCAATTTGTATACGTAACGTTTCAAGCCTCAAAGCCGTTCAAGCGGGAAGATTTTCACAGGACAGGATTAGGAGAGCGAGTGTCACTGCGGCCAGGAGAATTACGACCTCTCTCTCCCTCGGCTTCAAGTACCGGGTGATTTTAAAACGTGGGATGTTTTCTCTGGCCTCAAACCCAGCTGATTTCCACCTTATTTTATTTTATTTGCTTTTTGCTCTGGGGTGGGAGGGTCTTCCGGCGAGGACCGGAGCAGCGGGAGACTCGTTCCGAAAGAGCCGCACCTGAGCCCCACTTCAACAAGACGGCTCCTATGTCTGATCTTCGTTTCTCTGGTAAAGAGAGGCTTCTGTGCGTTCCCACTCGGTGCTTTGTGGTACAGTTTCTTACGAGGAAACTATATTTGTTATATTTCTATGAATAGCGCATTTCATATGAATGTAATTGGAGTGTGTATTTTACATTCATAGCATATTAACAGTGTAATAGAAACAAGAAAGAGTTTTCCGGAGGCGCACACGTCGGCCGAGGCAGTCTGCGGAGTGCCAGAGGGCGTGGAGGCGCTGGGACGCGGGTTCCTCCCGTGGCCGCCACTGCCTTTTCATCGTGGAGAATTTCAAATACTCATCGAGGCAGAGATTGGGTTAAAGAAGCCCCTGTGCCCGTCGCCCGTATCCCTCCTGGTTCCTCCTCGTCTTCACCCACCCCTCCCCCCTCCAGAAAGACAAGGTGGCTTTGGAGCAAATCCCAGTAGACGTTGATCATCTGCACACACCGCGTGGCTGCTAGGGAATGGGGACTGCTGGGAAGCACGGTGGGGGGGGGGGGACTACCTCCCAGGAAGTCAAGGCTGGCACGACTTTCTCCATCCGCGTGACGGGGTCAGTATCCCCACCCCCGACCTCACACCCGCCCTTTGCCCACCTAGAAACCCTCCGTTACTCGAGTTCCCAGCACAACCGCTGGCGCATCTGCTGCGGCGACAGGCACCTCCTGCTCAGGTGGCAGCAGCTCCAGGCCCTTCACCAGGACAGGCCACCTGCTCCGGGGCAGGGAGCCAGCGCCCCCGCCCCCCTGCTGCCCATGGGCCTCGGCTTCCTCGCGCTCCTCCAGGCCGTCCTGAGGGTCATCGTGGCCATTCGGTGAGTGGGCCAGGTGGGGGGCGGTGGGGCCCTGGGCACAGTGCTGCCCTCGTAGGGGGCGAGGGGTGGTGGGCGGCAGGGGTGGTTCCACCGAGGCTGGGGTGGCCGTCCTGCCCTATAGGCCCTGCCCCTCCCCACCTTCCAGCCAAGGGCATCCAGAGGGGCCAGGGGCAGGTGGGGCCTCTCGGGGCTCGTCCACCTTTCTCTGTGCACCCCCTCCCTGCTCCCAGGACAGCACCAGTCCCAACTTCCGTCATCGCGGTGGGGTTGATGGTGGATCTTAGTGCCCTGCCAGCCTCTGGGGTGTGAACGCCCCCTCGGGGTGGGGATCTGCTCCCAGTCCCAGCCCAGCCCTGGCCACCAGCCTCCCCATGGGAAAGCCCCTCCCTGGGCTCCAGCCCCCCCCCATGGCCCCCCCGAGTTTTGCCCCTGGAACCCTCACGGCCCACAGCCCTGTGACCACGCACAGCCCCGTGACCACCCACGGCCCGTGACCACGCACGGCCCCGTGACCACCCACGGCCCCGTGACCATGACACCTCCAGGGCATTCCCCCGTCACAGCAGGACCTTGGTCCCAGAGTCAGAAAAGCCCCTCCTCCTCCTCCCTGTCATTGCCTGGGCTGCCCATCCAGCACAGGTGCTTGCTAACACCTGTGTGGGAAAGCACTTGGCTACGTGCACACGACAGATGCACCCGGAGACCTGCAAACACACATGAACATTTGAACAGACATAATTCAAATGCACAGCCACTAGTTTGCTCCTTAAATGTCTCCTCCACTCTTTGTAAGAGGAAGGTTCTAGAAAATGAGCAGTGTCTGCACACAGCCGGCAGGCATCTGGCCGGTGTCTGGCTGCTCATGGCAGGAAGTAGGCCTGTCTTCCCACTTGTCTGGGCCGGAAGCTGGAGCCTCTCCCCTGCCTTTGTCGGGTGGGTGGGAGACGCCCTCAGCGTTGCGGGTCTCTGAGCACAGTGAGTGGTGCGAGAGGGCAGCTTCGGGAGACGAGTTTATCTTTTTATTTTTGCCAACGTGATTGTCAAATTGAGTTTGACTCCTTTGTTCCTACTCTGGGAGCAAAGAAAGAAGCTTGGCTGGAAAGATAAGTGTTAGGTAGATGGTTGGGGAGGCCAAAGGGAACCTGCTGGATCACCGGGTAGGTCTGAAGGAGGGAGCGGGGGAGGAGGGAAAAGGAAAGCTGCCTGGCGCAGTTCTAGAGGTTCAGGGTAAGTTGCTCAGGGTGGGCCCTGGGGTCATGTTTTTGTTTTGAAGTTCCCCAAAAGTGCAGTGGAGGTTGAGACTCACCCTACACGTTAGTATGGCTTCCTGTTTACCACCCCTGGATCCTGGTACCCATGGCCCCCCATCTCCTCCCGTCCTTGTCACCATTTGTCCAGGAAAATGGGGGAAGCCCCCCACTTTGTAGTTCTGTAGCAGGCATGTGTTTGCTTCTGAGCCGAGCTTGTAGGACAGGTGTGGGCACCCGGCAGGCATTCGGGAGAATGTGTGTTGTCTGCTTGGGGTGTGTGGGTGCCTTGTGAGACCCCTCAGGCCATGTGCCAGGCTATCTGGGGAGGAGCCATGGTTGCCCATCTGCTGGCCTGGCTGGAGAGGGGCGAGCTCAGAATTCCCACCAGGGAGCCCTCTGGATCAGGGGTGGACCCATCTTGGCCTTCATTTCATCTGTTCATGGTTCTGCACAGCGGGAGTGTCATCCCTTTCCAGAAGGAGCATTGGGCTCTCAGAGGTGGAGGCTCGCCTGGGGTCCCACTGCTGGAAAGCAATGCCACCGGGACCACACCCCGGAGCCCCGTCCCTGCCTGGGATGTCTCAGGCCCTGAGTGCTGTGGGTACCTGCCCCATGAAGGCCGCTGGCCAAGGGAACTCTGAAGGCAGTGGGGGCTCAGCCTGGGGGACACTTCCTAGTAACTGCCTCTCTCTTTGCTTCCCAGCCAGATTTTTTGGGTTTGAAGTTGGAATCTTCAGCTATTGTCGAGAGCATCAACAAAAATGTTAGTCACAATCAAGATCTTCAACGACAGTCCTCCGATTGGGAGGAGTCTGTGATGTCCATATTTTCTCATACAATATAATTCACACCCAAAATCCAACCCAAATTATTTACCATCAGGTGATTCTTAGCCGTAGCGGAGTTGGTGTGGATTGGGTGAGATTCTGTTTTGAGTGCAGTCAATAAACATTATTTGTGAAACTCACAAGTGATGCCCTCTGGTTTCCCTTCATTCAGGAGGGGCTCATTCCCCATCTCTGTGCCCCTGGATGAGGGCTCGGAGATGGTTTTTGCACCCATTTCAGGTGGCTTTCACTTTATGTACCATAATAGTACATGTGAATTGAATTTTTAAATCTGAGATATCATTTACATATTGTAAAGTTCATTTTTTAAAAGTATAAAATTCAGTTGTTTTTAATATATTTACAGTGTTGTGCAACTATCACCACCAATTCCAGAGTATTTTCATCACTGTAAAAAGAAACCCCGTCTCCATTAAGCCATAACTCCTTCCCCTCCTCCCCCGGTCCCTGGAAACCATGAAATTCCTTGTTGTCTCTGTGGATTTGCCTGTTCTGGGCATTTCGTGTAAGTGGCATCACACAATATGTGGTCTTGAGACTGGCTCCTCTCACTTAGCGTGTTTTTCAGGTTCATCCGTGTTGAGGCGTGTATCAGGACTTCCTTTCTTTGTATTGTTGGATAATATCCCATTGTAGGGATGTGCCATGTTTTGTTTATCAGTCATTGGTTGATGGGCATGTGGGTTGTTTCCACCTTTGGGCTCTTGTGAACTATGCTGTTATGAACATTCACATGCGAGTGTTCGTGTGGGCAAATGTTTGCATTTCTTTCGGGTGTATACCTGGGAGCAGAATAGCCGGGTCATATGTTAACTCTATGTTTACTGTTTTGAGGAACTGCCAGGCTGTTGCCCGCAGCAGGTGCACCATTTTGTGTTCCCGCCCACAGTGCATGAGGGTTTTCGTTTCTCCACATCCTTGTCAATGCTTGTTAATATCTGTCATTTTAATTGCAGCCATCCCAGTAGGGGTGAGGTGGCATCTTGCTGCGGTTTTGATTTGCATTTCCCTAACAACTAGTGATGGTGAGCATCTGTCCACGTGCTTGTTGGATGTTTGCTTATCTGCTTTGGAGAAATGTCTGTTCAAATATGTTGTATTTTAATCAGGTTGTCTATCTCTTTATTGTTGAGTTGTGTATGTTCTTGTATATATATTCTGGGTACTGGACTCTTATGAGATATATTACTTGCAAATAATTTCTCCTCTTCTATGAGTTGCCTTTTTACTTTTTTAGTGATGCCCTTTGAAGTACCAAAGTTTTAAATTTTTGTGAAATAAGTTATCTGTTTTTTCCTGGGTTGCTCTTGCTTTAGGTAATGTAGTCATATCTAAGATACTATTGCCTGATCCAAGGTCACAAAGGTTTGTTTGCACCTGTGTTTTCTCCTAAGAGTTTCACAATTTTGGCTTATGCGTTTAGGTTTTTTATTTATTCTGATTTTAATTTCGGTGTGTATATGGTGTGAGGTAGGGGTCCAGCTTCACTCTTTTGCATGTGGATGTCCAGTTGTCCCAAAAAACCTTTGAAATGATGAAATTATAGAAACGGAGAACAGAACAGGTGCCATTTGCCCCAACGGCTCTTCTCTTGCCAGGGGCTGAGCCCCACTGGAGAGCAGCGAGTTGGGTCCTTTCACTTTCCCACAGACGGGATGAGGAGGGGATTAGTCCGAGGATGCAGTGAGCTGCAGTGTCACAGGGATGTGTCCTCCTTTGTCACAACATCGAGTCCAGCATCTGTCCAGGGAGGCTGCAGCTGGGCGTCTGGGACACAACAGTGATGTAGCTGTGCAAACAGTGTGACGTCACTCGGAATCTGTTCCTTGTCAGCTGGCCGTGCGATAGCAATAAACCCTGCTGCGCCTGCATCTGCCTAGAGCTCTGCCACAGCTTTCCTTCCACGTGGATCTTTCCACAGGTGGCCCAGGTGGCCTC
>CM052442.1:133467648-133497102 GCA_028533085.1 Varecia variegata | reverse complement strand
CTCATCCACCTACCCACCCATCCACCCATCCATCCATTCACCTACCCACACTCCCTTCTGCCCACCCATCCATCCACCACCATCCATCCATCCACCCATGCACTCAACCATTCATTCATCTATCCACCCACCCACACTCCCACCCACCCATCCACCCATCCATCCATTCACCTACCCACACTCCCTTCTGCCCACCCATCCATCCACCACCATCCATCCATCCACCCACCCATGCACTCAACCATTCATTCATCTATCCACCCACCCACACTCCCATCCACCCATCCACTCATCCACCCATCCACTCATCCATCTACCATCCAGCCACGCATGTACCCATCCATCCATTCACTCCACCATCCGTTCACCATCCATTCATCCACTCACCCACACTTCCATCCAACTAGCCACGCACCCACCCACCCACTGATGTACCACCTACCCACCCACTGATGTACCACCTACCCATCCACCCACCTGTCCATCCTTCCTCCCATCCATCCATTTATCCATGCACCCACGCACCCACCCACCTCCTATCCACCCACATACTTACTCAGTGGCCTGCTATGTGGCACACACTATGGGAGGTATAAGGGAGAGATGAAGGGTTTCTCCCCTTAAGGAGCTCACAGTCTAGCAGAGCTCATAAGACACAAACCCAAGCGGTCACCCCACCAGGCATGTGGGCACGATGATCGGATAGGACACTACGGCAAGGTGCTTAACGGCATGGACTTCAAAGCCATTCTGCCTGGTTCAAATCCCAGCTCTGCTGTTCCCCCCAACGTGAGGCTTCAGGTACATTATTTAGCCCTTCTGAGCCTTGATTCCTCTTCTGTAAAATGGAGCTAATGATAACACCAGCCTCACGGGGTAGTTAGGAAGGTTAAGTGAGCGAGTCCCTGGAACAGTGGACGGTCCATGCTGAGTCCCATGTATGTGTTTGTTTAACAAAGTCACTAAACCTGATGCAGACAAGAGATGTTATGCTGCAGAAGACGCACATGTTGGCAGTCTTTGAACACCAACTTGTTTAAAGACCAGATTCCTGGCGTGAGATAAATGGCTGAGGTTCGTGTGGTGGGAAGCAGCTTGATGGAGGGTTTGAGGGGCTCTTGCAGAGACCAGGGTGTGCCAGTGACTCCGCTGTGTTTATTGCTGCGGGTCACTGCTGAGGTTGGCAGGGTCCCAAAGCTTCCTTACTGGCCTCCCTGCTCACACCTCGACCTCCACCACAGGTTACTATTACATCTGCGACACTCAGAGTGAGAGCCACAGTCCCTGCCATGGGCCACTGGCCCTGCAGTCCCGTGTGTCCCCTAGCCCTTCCGATGTGCCTCACCCTCAGGCACACACCCACCTCTGCTATCTCAGCCTGGAAGCCTCGGTCCCCAGATAGCCGCCCCCCGCCGGCTAGTGTAAGAGCATTTGCACTAGCTTACAGTAGGACACAATCATCGAACACAAAGCCTGTTTTATACTGAAGTGTTGAATATCTATGTCACTTACTGACTACTGCATGTGTTGTGCGGGTCCTCACCATCGTCATGCATGGCTGAGAGCACGCTGGCCCAGAGCATGTTGGAAGCCTTGAGCCAAAATTAATCTCCAGGTGATGAGCTCCTGCAGGGCCACCAGCTCCTCTCTCTGGTGGGCTCAGACTCGCGGGTGTGAGGCGCCGGACGTGGACACTGACGTCTGAGCAGGTGCGGTGTGTTCAGGAAGGTGCCAAGCATCTCGGTTTGTCCTTGAGACCACGTGGCCTCCCAGCATTGCCGGAGTGTTGCGCCGCGTATCACTGGCCTGGGAACAGATGGGAATTCAAAACTCCTAGTGCAGTTTCTACTGAACACGTATCGCTTTTGCACCCTTGTAAAGTCCAAAGCCGGTAAGTGGGACTGTCTGTGCGTTTCCTTTTCCTTTTGTTTTTCACCACAACAGAATACCTGAGATAAGTCTGTGCATTTCTCTTGCATGTGCACCTTGTGTCCTGTGTGTCTCCCTGCACCGGGGTGTGAGCTTAGAGGGTGCAGGCCCCCAGCTGATCTCACCCTGGCGGCCATGGCGCCCTGGGTGCTGGGGAAGCGGCCGCTGAGTGGCCCCGTGAACTTTCTCATCTGCAGGAACTGAATGGGACGCGCCTTTGGCTGAGCCTGGGGAAGACAGCGCCAGCTCCTGAGGCTGGCCATGGCGCTGAGGCCACCTTGCCGATGCCCAGGTGCTCACCCTGCCTGTCGCTCACCTGTCCCGACTCTGCTGTGTCCTGCCCTTCCGTGTGGTGGCTCCGAGGCGTCTGTGAGTACAAGGAGAAATGCCAAGCCCTTGGTGCTGCTGGGCATCTCCCGGGGGCTGTTCTGCCTGGGCAGGTGGGACAGGATGGGCCAGTGGGCGGGTGCCCTGAGCTCTGGCCTTGGTCGGGTGGGGCAGAGAGCTGGGATGAGACGTGTGCAGGAGCCTGGGTGGGTCCGGGCCCTGGAACCGCCCCTACTACCTGAGTCCCTGGGCCTCCTTCTAGATCCCTGGGGGGCCACAGGGCGCTGGTTTAGGGGCTCGCTTGGAGGAGAGCCAGAGGCTGTAATTTTCTACTCCTGGAAACGTGAAAAGATTAAAAGCGAAAAGATTATCACTTCATCGTTTTTTCCTATTAAAATAGTTTCCTTCCCGCTCCCTCAAACCACTCCATGTGAGTTTTGCTCAGGGTTTCCAAGTTTCCCTTTAGTTTTTGTCCTTCCAGGTGAGAGAGAAGCTGATTACAGCCAGGTCTGGCGCAGGAAGCACCTGCCTGTGCATCTCACATTCTTCCTTTTTAAACAAAATCTCAGCCCGTCTGAAACGGCTCGCCAGCCTGACCTCCCGGCGCCGGTTCTCGGTTGAGTTTCTGAAATGCGCGTCAGTCCAGCCCGCTCATGCGCTGACACGACTGCGCCCCGTGGGGAGCGTTAATGCCTCGGGTATTTGCCGCCAGTTGTCTCGCAGCCAGTGAGAACATGCGCGCCAGCTCCCATGGGCTGTCAGGCCACAGCCTTCCGGTCCGTGGCAGGAGCTGCCATCCTGGCTCTTACCCTAACCGATGACAGCCACTCAAAGACACACCCGAGGAAGATGAGGGTGCACCCATCTGTGCTCCCAGGTGGCAGGGTGTCCTTGGGAACTGATCTCAGATGCGTGGCAGCCTCCAGAACCGCCTCCGGGACAAGAGGTGGCACCCCCGGGAGCCCATGCCCTTGTGTAGCCCCTCCCCCACCCCCAGGTTGGTCTGTGTGGCCCATAGAATCTGCGGAACTGATGCACCTCCAGGGACGGTAAGGGACGGAAGCCTCGACAGCCGTGGGGGTCAGCTTGGCAGCAGCTCCTCCGCCCCAGGCGAGCCTTCGGCCAGTGGCAGCGTTGGCCGTCCGCTTGGCCGCAGCCTCAGGAGAGACCCCAGGGCAGAGCCACCCAGGTAAGCTGCTCCCGGATTCCCAACTCTGAAAAACCATGCGAGATAATAAACGCTTGTTTGAAACTGCTAAATCCCGGGATAATTTGTCAGGAAGCGCTAGAAGACTGGTGCACACGTCACGTTCCTGCAGGAAAGTACCTTGGATCGAGCGAGAGCTGGAGCTGCTCACTCCATGCCACCCAGGGGGCGGGAGGATGGTTTCTTACACGCTGGGAAGCGTTAGGAAGACGGTTCAAAGGGATGAGCTAGCGCGGCTTCTCTGCTGTAGGTATGAATTACTAGATCTGAACAATTTGCTGTTCTGTGATGGACGAGGAAGGAAACTGGACTGATATTTTTGAGCGCCAACAATAATGGCAGTTGCTAATCACTGTTCCCTGTTTGCCAGGCGTTCTACACGCACCATCTGAATTCAGCTTCACACCTGACAGGTGGGAGACTGAGGCTCAGCGGGTGCCCGACTGGCCCAAAGTCAAAGAGCCAGGCCTTTCCCGCGCCCCGTATTAACGGCAGATGGGCCCGTTTGTGGCTTGTACTTCCAGCCTCCTGTCTCTGTCCCGCTCACCCTCTGCCGGGAGAGCCGTTCCCGCCCCGTCTCCACCTGCGAAGGCTCCTCTTCTTCCTCGGGCTGGAAGGCTCTGGGGGCTGTGTCCGAGCCCGTGTGCCCTTGGTGCTTGGTCCGGTGCTGGGGTGGAGACGGTACCCAGGAGAGATCCACCCACATGTCGGTCTCTTGAAAATGAGCAGGTCTCTGGCTGAGAGGACTCTTACGTCTTCCAGCGATTTCCTCAGGCTTACAGGAGGTCCCAGGCAATATTTGTGGCCGCGGTGATAACAGCAGCATCCCACGTGTACCAGCCTCCTGCTGCACCGAGGGCTAAGCGTGGGGCGTCTTATTTCACCCTTATAATCCCCGAGGGTGGGTGGTGTCGCCCCCTCTACAGAGGAGGCTGTGGAAGTGTAAGTTACCTGTTCAAGGCACCACAGCCGTCAGGTATCAGAGCTGATACCTAAGCCCAGCTGCACCCAGAGCACAGGCTCCGCCCTTGAAGGGCTGCTGGGGGCTGCCGGGGGGGTGTGGAGCCCGGTGCCGGCGGCTGGGCAGCCCCTCCCAGCACCACCTGGCTTCGTCTCCCTGCGTCCCTGCCCAGGGTCGGCAGCTCAGGCCACTCTGTGTGCTGAATCACCTGTATACGTTTCCCCCTTTGCTGGGGAAAATGCTATGAGGAAGACAAAATAAAAATCAGCTGCCAAAACTTTGTAGACATCTTCAAAATCTATTAAAACCCTCCCATCCAATAGAAATCTCTATACACATTATAAAGAGCTAAGATAAACACATTTTCGGTGAGCTGTTAAATTTGATAAATTCTGCAAGTTGGTCCTCCAGCAAAACGATCTCTTGGGGGAAGTGGCGCGAGGGGAGTTGATTCTGGCTCTCGGTGGCGGGCAGGTGGGACTCTGTTGGGGACTTTCTGAGGACGTGCAGAGATTGCACCCAGGAAGTTGTCTGCTGGAGACAGAAGAGGTGGGGGTTGCCTGTGGGTGGTGAAGTGCTGTCCCACCCACAAGGTGACGCGTCTGTGGCAGTTCTGTGGCTGATGGGCTTCCGTGGGCTTCCCACGAGACGGTGGCCCGGCAGCGGGGCAGAACGCAGGTACACAGCGCAGCGAGGCAGGGCGCCGGCTGCATCTGTGCACAACTGGTTGGTGCGGAAATCGCTGGAGCACAACGGTGGCCTGCAGGGACAGCATCGGGCACGGGACGTCCAAGGCGCCAGCCTTGAGGGCCCATCGGCCCCTCCCTGACGTGCCCTGGCTCCTTGGCTCAAGCAGCTCACCTTTCTGTCTGAGGCGGATCTCGTTTCTCCCGCGCGAAACGGAAAATGAGGAATTCCATTGACGCGCGTCCCGTTTAAACATCTCTCCGCGGACTGTGCTGGCTTCCCCTGGCCTAGGATTGGGGCGGAAAGCCACTAAGATTCATGGAGATGTTTACGTGTCAAGGGCAGATTGGAGAATATTTATTGGCCGTCTCACCGTGGACTTTATGTGTGGTTTCACATTCATCTTCAAACCAGCCAGACTTCTCAGGGTCTTCCCGAGGTCAGACACAGAAGTGCAAATGCTCATCACAGGATAAATGTGCACGGCAGATGTTGAGATTAACACAGTCCGTTTCTCAACGTAAGCTGTTTGTGGTTCTCTCTGTCCTTTTCTGCAGGTGAGTTTATTTTTCCTGACTGCCATTGCTAACTAAGCTCTGTCTGCCTCACTGACGAGCTCCCGGAGGTGGACCGAGTCTCGCGCAGTGAAATTGATTATAGATTGCTTCCCAGACCAGGACTTGAAGAGGCAGAGCTGGCTGGCAGTTCACCGCCGTCCCCGCGAGCCCTGTTAGGAAAGCTCTGTGGAGTCTCTGCTTCGTCTTACAATGAATGAATGTGTGATATGGAACAAGTCACTCATTCAACAAATGTTTACCAAGCACTTACTGCATGTCAGGTCCTGGGCTTGATACTGCACACGTGTGATCTCATGTAGTTCTCTTCGTAATCCTATGAGACAGACGTCCTCCTCGTTGACAGGTGCGGTTGGTTTGGTCAAAGAGATGTGGGTAAAAATTCCTTCCACCCTCACGTTTGTGCAGCTTTTCTCATACGTTTCTACGTGTGTTATAAAGCCCACAATACGTTGTTATCATGCTCGTATTAAACAACAGTTAAGGATGTTTTATTGGCTGGCCTAGGGTTTGCAATGTGTGTACATCTTCAATTTTTCACAGTCTACCTGAAAATAATATATCACTTCACGTGTAAGTGATAAGAACTTTATCATCTCCCAACTTTTATGTTATTGTCGTCATACACTCACTTTTACGTATGCTAAAAACCCACAGTCCTTTGCTTCTATTTTTGCTTTAGATATTAAATATTTCTGAGTGCTTAAAAAGTTCTTTTAATCACTTGCTTTTATTTTAGCAATTTCCAGAGTTCTTCATTTCTCTATGTAGATCCAAATTTCTGTTTCCATATCCTTCTACTTGAAAAATTTCCCTTAATGTCTTGGAGCGCAAGTCTACTGATAATTATCTCAGATTTATTTTCTCTGAAATTAAAACATTTGCTTTCATTTATGAAAGATATTTCTTCCTGGGGGTGGAATTCTGTGCTGACAGTTACGTTTCTCTCAGCACTTTAATGAGGACACTTCATCATCCTCTGGATGATATAGTTTCTGACGAGAAATCTGCTGTCATTCTTATCTTTTTCCCTTAATTTTTCTGGCTGCCTTTAAGATTTTATCTTTCTCTTTATTTTTTAGGAGTTTGAATATGATGTATCTTTTTAAAAAAAATCTTGCTTAGGGGTTCTCTGATCTTTTTGGTTTTGTGACTCTATGTCTTTCATTAGTTTTGTAAAATTCTCAGCCATTATCTCTTCACATACCTCAGTGGTCACCATGGTTACCCCTCTCTCTTTTTCTTTCTGGGATTTCAGTTGCACTTAGGTTAGATGATTTACATTGTCCCAGGTGTTTTTAAAACCATCATGGTCATCGTTGTTCTCTTCACTGTCTCCTCCTCTTCCTCCTCCTCCTCTCCTGGGTCCCAGTCTGGATAGTTGCTGCTGACCTAGCTTCAAGTTCATGGGTCCTTTCTTGACCGTGTTGAGTCGAGTGCTGAGTCTGACGGAGACGTTCTCCACGGCTGCCACCACACACTTCATCTCACCTCATTTGTTTCACTCCCTCAGGATTTACTCTCCTGAACTGACGGCTGTTTGACGTATTTCATTTGTTTTTAGTTGTAGAAGGTGGGAGGATAGATCTGGTGTTTATTACTCGGTCACTGCCAGCACCATCCTTTTATTTCAAACATGTCTAGGTCCCATGGCAACCCCCAGTCTGCTTTCTGTTCCCGGGGAGTTGCCTGCTCTGGACATTTCATACAGATGCAACCACGGGACATGTGACCTTCCTTGTCTGGCTTCTGCCACTCAGCGTCGTGTTCTGAAGGTTCATGTCAGTGCTTCATTCCTTTTTGTGGCTGAGTACCGTTCCCCTGCATGGGTGTGCCATGCTTTTCCTAGCCAGTCACCAGTCGGTGGGAATTTGAGTTGCTTCCACTTTTGGGGTATTATGAATAATGCTGCTATGAACATTTGTGTCCACGTTTTTGTGTGGGCAGACGTTTACATTTCTCTTGGGTATGTGTCTAGGGGTGGGTCAAATGTTCATCCTACATTTAACTTTTTGAGGAATTGCCAGACTATTTTCCCAAATAGCTGCACCACTTTACATTCCCACCACCAGCACGGGAGGGTTCCAGTTTCTCCACATCCTCATCCAAAACGTGCGATTGCGTGACTTTCTGACTA
Source organism: Varecia variegata (assembly GCA_028533085.1). Taxonomy (NCBI): domain Eukaryota; kingdom Metazoa; phylum Chordata; class Mammalia; order Primates; family Lemuridae; genus Varecia; species Varecia variegata. Next base: position 133,489,279 of record CM052442.1, on the reverse strand, counting down.
CAGCCATCCTGGCAGGTGTGAAGTGGCCCCTCATGGTGGATTGATGTGCATTTCCTTGATGACTAACGATAATGAGCATCGTTTCATGGGCTTATTGGCTATTTGTATATCTTCTTTGGAGAAATGTCTATTCATATCCTTTGCCCATTTCTTAGTTGGGTAATTTGTCTTTTAATTATCAAGTTTAAGAATTCTTTATATATTCTAGGTACAAATACCTTATCAGATGTGTGACTTGCAAATACTTCTTCCCATCCTGTGAGCTATCTGTTCACTGTTTGATAGTGTCCTTTGGAGCTTTTTAGGTTTGATCAAGTCTAGTTTATGTTTCTTTTTTCTTTTATTGATTTTGGTGCCATATCTGAGAATCTATTGGAAATTCCAAGGTCATGAAGATTTATCCATGTATTTATATATATATGAGAATTTTTTTTAGGGACAGGGTCTCACTCTGTCACCCAGGCTAGAGTGCCGTGGCATCACCACAGCTCACTGCAGCCTCAGACTCCTGGGCTCAAGCAATCTTCCTGCCTCAGCCTCCTGAGTAGCTGGGACTATAGGCACATGCCACCATGCCTGGCTAATTTTTAAATTATCTGTAGAGATGGGGTCTCACTATGTTGTCCAGGCTGTTCTTAAACTCCTGGCCGCAAGTGATTCCTCCCACCTTGGCCTCCCAAAGTGTTGGGATTACAAGCGTGAGCCACTGCACTGAGCCTCTCTTTAACTACGGTGTGTAGAACAGATTGTAGGGGCGAGAAGGATGTGGGGAGACTAGTTGCCAACTGTTTCGTGATAATCTGCCTCTGAGGAAAGGTCTGCTCCAACGCCAGAGGTCAAAGGTAGTGAACGGGACCAGAAAACACTGCTTGGCAGCCATTGTAGCGACCACTGAGTTAGGCAGGAGTCGTTCGTAGGTGCTAAAACTAGCGGGTGAAAATTTCAGGAGTAACAGGACACTCACGTCGTCTCAAAGAGCATCCTCACCAGATGCTATCACAGCTCTGAAGGGTGAAGTATTACCCTGACGGTGAAGAAGCCCAGCAGACAGTCATGTCAACGTCATCAGTTAATGACAAACAGACTCTAGGGGCCTCTGGACGCGATGCTTGGGGAAGGACACAAATCGCTCCCTGGAGCGCCTGCCCAGAACGCATCCCTGAGTCTAATCGTGAGGAAGTATTTGCTTTGGTATCAAGGACTCTTGGGACCGTTGGTGAGAGAGGAGGAAGGTCCGTAGACTGGACAGTCACGTTGTGCCAAGTGAGTCACTGGCCAACTCGGAGCCCTGTGCTGTGGCTGGGAGAGTGCACTGTTCTAGGGAAATGCACGTTGACGTCCTGGGGCTAGCAGGGGCAGCATGTCCTGGTCTTTTCCAGTCTCCCATCAACCGGCTCTTGTCCCTGTTTCACAGATGAGAAAACTGAGGCTCAAGGTGGACAAGAGCCACATGGAAAGCAGGTCTGTTTGGCTCTGCCCCCTGGGCAGCTGGCCTTGTCCTCCCCTGCAGCGCCCTCCTGTCTGCATGTGTATCAGCATCTTTCCCTGAGCATCCACGGCTATGTGTCCCCTGAGCCTGGCTGACTGCCTGCCCTGTGACAGGGGCTCGGTGAACATCTGCTGATGGAACTTGGCACACTTAGTACCTGGGCCTTAGGGTTGAAACTCAGCTCAAGTTCTGGCTCTGCTACTGAGAAGCTGTGTGACTTTGGATAAGTTAATTAACCTCTCTGGGACACAATTTCCATAGCTATAAAATGCAGATTCTGACTCCTACCTCACGGGATTGTGTGAGGATCTCACAACATAGTGATGCGGATAGAGTGCGGATCGCAGCACTGGGCGTGGCACAGAGGGGCGATTCATTTTCACTGAATGAAAGTGCCATGTGGCCTCTCTCTCTGGGGACCCCAGATAATCCTTCAGTAGTATTTACTGGAAGTGGTGGTGGGGGGATTTACCTGGAAACTGTAGCTGAATTTAACACGACATGTCAGCACCCCCTGTGCACTTGCTGTGCCCTTCCCGACATCTCTCCCGCTCCAGTGGGGGCTCTGGGTCGGGGGCCCGCCCGGTCCGTGCTGCACCCCAGCCCACACGGCTGCGGCACGAGCCGGGCACGGTGCCTGCTTGTTGAGGACCATTCCGTTTCGCTTCGTGACTCGTTTACTGGGTCTCTCCTCTGTGCCAGGTCCTGTCCTGATATTGTCTGCCCCGCGCCTCCGGTTTCTTCCCGGGGCCCCCCAACTTTGCTGGCAGACGGGGCTCCCTCCCGGAGCCCACCTGGGGCTCCCCTCCCAGCTGCCGACGCTCTCCCAGTCCCGGGAGGCCTCGTGTCCTCGGTTCTCGGGCCAGGTGGGTACCTGAGCTGAGCGAGCCCGGGGGCAGCCCGGCCTCCTCTCCCGTGAGCACCTGTGTCCGCTGCTCACTTCCTGTCCCGGGGGCGGGAACTGAGAGGCTCCACAGCCCAGGGGGTCCGGGCCGGTGGCCGCTCTCCGCCAGCCAGACATCGCCGCGCTGACGCCGGCTGTCCCCTGCCTGCTGGCCAGAAGGTGGTGCTGTCCCCCGGTTTATGAGCTTGTGGCGGAGGCTGCCGGAGAGCCGGGCTTATCCCGAAAACACTGCTCGAGGGTCAGGGGAAAATCCTGGGTCTTTGGAGCCGTTACCTAGAAGGAAGAAGGTAAAATGAGACGAGTTGAGCTCTCTCCTCAGCCTCCGCATGTGAGCTCTGAGGACCGGTTTTAGAAATTAGAAGACAATTTCCTTCAACTTTGCCGGGAGAGCCCGCGGGAAGGGCTGGCGGGGCCCAGTAACACCTGTCCTGACTGACGAAATTGGCGGCTCTCGCTGGGCGCGGCCCCCGCCCCTTGCCCTGTGGCCCTGGGCAAGTCATGGGACCACCCTGAGCCTCAGTCTCCTCGTCTGAGGAGCAGAGACAAAAGTGCGGACGCCTTGGGGTTGTGCGGCCTGTGCCCGTCACTCACCGAGACTGAGGCAGCGTTGGCGTCAGAGCTGGTGGCCGCCCTGGAACGTGCCCGTCACGGAGAGGCGCTCTGTGGAAGAGCAGGCCCTGCTGTCGTCCAGGTAAGGGGGCCCGGTGCTCACGGAGCACCTGACGCGTGCGGGGAGCCGGGCACACGCGAACGCCCCGGCCCTGCTCTCTGTGGCGATTCTGGGGAACTCGGACAGCGCGTGGTCCCTTCTGTGCGGGGCACTGGAAGGGGCAACTTTGGAGGTGGGCGTCGAAGGACAGTTAGGATTTCCTCAGGGGAGGACGTGCGGGAAGGGCATTTTGAGCAGAGGGAACAGCCTAGGCAAAGGTGTGAGACGGGAAAGCTTCCGGTACAGCTGGGGGCTGGTGGGGAGCAGGGGTGGCCCGGGGTGTCGAGGGGCAGGTTGGAGGGAGGACAGGCGGGGCAGGCTGGGTCCCCGTGAGTGTTAGGTCTTCAAGAGAACCTCAGACCAGGGCAAAGGCAGCCGTGACAGCAGGGACAGAGCCAATCGCTGCGGGTCTGTGCTCCTCTGGAACAGCATGGAGGGCACCATGGGGCCCCGGCGGTTCCACCCTGTGCTCAGCGCCCCGAGCCCCAGAACCGTCACCTCGGGCCCCTTCCCGCCCTCCTCTGGGCTCTTCCGCCGCCCGCGCCCCACGCAGGCAAGGCCACGTTTGTCACAGCCCCTGTTGGGTCTCCCCGGGCTTTGTCTGGAGGATAAAATCTATGTCATTTCGAAGGCTGTTGGCTGAACTCGGTGCGTAAATGCAGGAGCCCGGGGTTGCCGTGACGGATGGTCTCCCTGTTCTTCCCCTCAGAACGCCGTCGGCGAGCAGCGGCCGCCATTCTAAGGGGCTCTTTGACTCGGGCGCGGTCCCCTCCCGAGCTGGGTCTCTGGACGCTGGTGTTGGCTTTCTGTCGAGGGCCGGCGGCGGCCGCGGCCCGGCCTGATTTACTGTGCTGGGGACAGGGCTGGGATTGTGTGCGCTGAGGACCCTGGTGGCGTGGCTGCCCCTCTGTGCCCACGCGTGGGCAGGAAGGGCCCTGCTGGGCTGAGCGCCCTCGGATTTGCGGAGAAGCGGGGTGAGGTGACGGCCCCTCACCCTGAGACCGTCCCACCGGGGCACCGGGGGAGGAGACAGGGCCCGAGCCTCTGCCTCGCAGAACAGCATTTTGGTTTTCACACTCAACACTGAAAAGTCATTAAAGTGAAAGGAAACCTGTGTCCCTTCCCTCTGCAGTCACGCCAGCGCCGTCCCCGGGCACCTCACAGTGTAGCTTTTGTTCGGGGGTCCGGAGTGTAAAATCGGAGTGGCAGGTTGTCTGTGCACACGTTCGGAACTTCCTGCCTTTCATCAACTGCGCCACTCAGATGACAAGATTTAATCCCAAATGTTTCCTTCCCTTCCCCGCACCGCGCCCCCCCCCAGCTCATACGCGAGAAGGGTCCCCCACATCTGCAAAGTAGGCTTCTCGCGCATTCCTTCAGCCAGAATGAAAAGTATATTTATGGTTTTTTTTTCGTATGTATTTGGAGTTACGCAAAAGCCCCTGAACACAGCAAGGGGCCTTTCTTGGGAGAACTTGACTTCCTGGTTTTGGTTTGGTGTGAGTCTCTCTCACTGACCTCTCTGTTCCCACCGTCCACCCCACAAGGACCAGGTCACACACGTCCTGGGCCGTGGCAACGGTCCCATGCTGTTTCCTTGTGTGCGCTGGAGTGACGTCGCCCGCTGAATTGAAGTCCGGCAGTTTTTCTGTTGTTTCGGGTCTTTTTCATTGTAGTCATTTTTACTAAAGAAGGCTTTGCTGTAGCCGGGAGAATTTGCCACCTGAGCTTTAAACCTCGAAGTTTCTTTTTCTTGCCTGGGGACTTTGTGCAGTCTGCTCGGGGACGGGGATGGAGGGTGAGGGTGAACAGTCGTGGCACTGCCGTTGTCTGTCTCTTGACTCTTGTCTCTTTGTTCCCTGCCACTAGCTTCCTCTGGCCACTGACACCCCCAGGGCTGAGGCCAGGAGGAAGTGATGAGGGCTCCGTCTAGAACGTGGCGGCTTCTGGCGGAGCCGCATGGTTAGTTTGGGAGGAGTCGTCCCCAGGAGACAGCATGTGTGGGGCTTGGGGGACGAGACCCACCACTTGAGAGCCATGGCCCCCGCCGCTGGCTGGCAGGTGGATGGGTATCGTGGCGCCACTGTGTCTGGGAATAAATGTTTCTCAGCGATGTCACAGCTTCCCACGTGATCCTCCGTCTGTGTCTTCCTTGGGCTCATTCAGAGCCACCATCATCTCCCCCCCTGAAAAGCCCCCTGGGTGCCTATAAAAGCTTGGACCAAATGGCAGAATTCACCAAAGACATAAAAGCCCAACATGGGGATGTATTCGGAGGGGGAGGAGGTAGGTGAGGAGGGACACCTGGGAGGGCTGTCATGGGTGGCAGAGTTTGGGACGGGACGACAGGAAGATGCTTCCAAGATTAAGCCCGAGATCGCAGCTGGTGGTTTTCCTGCTCGAGAACTGTTCGTGCTGGGGCAAGACCCACAGGAACCATTTCTCCAACCCAGAGGCTGTGGGTTTCCTGGGAGAACTAGGTAATTAACGATATCTTGGGGCCATGTAAACTCGCAGTTCTGATCATCCAGCCGGGGCGATGCCGTGAGTACGCAGTGTGGGCGTGGGCTGCGTGGGGTGGCAAGTCGCTAAGTGCTATCTCCAAATGCGTCTTGGCGGTTGGGTCTATAGTGGCTGCAACATCTGTTCTGCTTTTGACTAAAAGCCAGTGGAAGATCTCCTTGCCTGATCCCAAAAGATAGTTTCCGCCTTTGTTCAGGAAAGAAACTGTAAGAGCTCTAAAACAAACAAACAGAAACCCAACATCAAATATGGCTGGTGTCCCGGGGGAGAGTTCCTGCCTAACCTTAATTTTGGGATTAATTTGTTTTAGAAGTTCCTTGGCTGTCGTGTGTACGTGCATGTGTGTGCACTTGTGCATGTGTATGAGAAAAGAAACGCTAAGAAGAAAATGCGTCATGTTCTTATGAAACTTCTTACTAGCCCAAGTTTCCTCTGTGTGTTGGAGGACACTCCTTGCTTGAGTGCAGAGGAGGGGAAACAATTTCTCTCTCACCTCCACATTCCTCTTGTACACAGGCTGGGAAAGAATGGAAGACGTGGGCCGCCCCATTCTTGCTCCCAGAGGGGAACCTAAATGGTTTAAAGGCTCTTCCTGGGTGCTCACCTGTGTGTGTAGGGAGTGAGACTTCTCTCAGGTGGTGCGGCACGGATGGAATAGTCCTACACGTGTTCACGTGTTTAACCAATGTTTCTGAGCACCTGCTGTGTGTCAGGTGTGGAGCTGGGAGCTACAGAGTCAATAATGAACAAAAACAGACTGTGCCGTTACACAGCTCACGGGCTGTAGGCACACGGGACTCAGGTTTTCTCTCCCATTTAACAAAATATCCGGGAGCTGTCCCCATGTCCATTCTCACACATCTGCCCTGTACTCTTTAGAGTCTAACGGGAATGTGATGGACATCAAATTGGTTTCCAATTGGTTTGCCATTCTATAAAAGGAAGCAGCAGAGGTCTTTGTGAGACTGAGTGTTTTGCAAGATCGAAAGATTTTTTTTTGATGGCGGGAAACAACATACTGACACTCGGACAGGTGAAAGGCAGAACACTTTGTCACTCACAGGTTCAAATGGGAGCGGACTGCCAGGCAGGGCCACGCAGGGAGTGCCCCGGTGGGCAGCTGTGCCACGCAGCTTACACGTGGTCAGTTAGTGGAGTTAACTAGGCTTTGTGGGCTCCCTGTGAATTGGCTAATTTGAATGAATTCAGTGACTCCAGGGCATAGGGCTGTCCCTAGTGGTCTGGGAGCCAGCCCTGGGGAGGTTGGGGCAGGTGCGTCGTGGCCCAGAGCGTGAGAGCCCGATGGAGCAGTGGGGTGGACTTGATCAGCCACTCAAGAAGTTGAATTGACAACACCTGAAAACTGGGGCAAGACAGGGTTTTAAACAAACACCGTATCACACCTGGCCAATGCAGAGTAGATTTGGGATCCGTCTCGAGCAAGGGAGTCACTGTGTAGATTTCAGAGACTCCTTTCCTATGAAGTTTTAGTTTCCACACCCACAGTCAGGGAGTGACCAGTGGTATATTTGGGTAACTCAGGGGCTTAAAGGAATGACTGTCCCCTTTCCCCCAAAAGAGAAAGAATGAACCCCTTTTCTGGGTAGGAAGTAACACTAACCACTCCCTTTTTAATACTGTGTAGCAGTTTATAAAACAACATCTTAAGTACAAGGTCTCACCGAGTCTTCACTGCAAACCTGTGAGGCAGGGAAAGCTATCTCTGGCATTTTACAGACGAGGAAACAGGCTCAGAGAGGTCAAGAAACTGGCCCAGGGTCACAAAGCTCAGAAACGGCCGAGCAGAGCCTCGAATTCAGGCTTTGTGGTGCTTCCTCCGTGGACGTCCCACCACGTCTGGATCGTGGCTTCTCTGTTCCATGTTTGGTCTTTGCCCACGTGGGTATCTCTGGGCATCGTCTCACGTCCGAAGAGCACGTGCGTGATGACATATCCATCCCAACCACAACCTTCCACAGAGAGCACAGTCTTTGCTCCGGAACAGGATATTTTCCTGTTGCAGGGGCGCTAAGCCATGACTACCTTGGAAGGTTACAATATCATAGCATGAACAACTTCCAACCGTCCCTCTCAAACACCCACCGCGGCCCTAACACCTGGAGAAGTGAAGCGTGTTTCTGAGAAGGAAAGTCGGCCTTTGAGTCATTTTGTCAGGCCCCTGTCACTCGATTTGAGTTATTTTTCTTGAAGGTGAACACTTTTCAATAGTCCGAGGCAGGGTCCGCCGCTTTTGAGAGCTCTTGATGTGTTGCTGTTTTAAAAATTAAATACACGGAGTTTGCAGAATGGACACGGCCTTTCAGTTTTTTAATTTAAGGTTTAAAAAGTGCTTTCAGGCTGTAATCCCTGGGGGCACAGGAAAGGCTGTTTGCTCTGTCCCTCGGACTGCAGGAAATCTGGCCAGACCACCTACGGGAAATTAGCCTCCGGGCCTCAGCTTAGCGGGGAGGTGACAGCAGCCCCTTCTCCTCGCTGGCCCCCTAGTTCGTGCTACATAATCTAATCTTTCAAGATATTTTTCTCTGGAGAGGCAGGGAGCTGAGTAACTAAACAGACACAATGTTGCTAATCCCCTTTTCCTGAGGCTGAGGCTTTAACTCCTTGCCTTCTGTTTTAAGGCAGTGAACCCAAAATCGGCCGTTGGGATCGACATCAGAATTTTTGGAAAAGCATTTGGTTTCGTACTCTTTGTGCAAGTGGAACAATCAGAGCTGATACTGCTTGATTTCCCTGGTCCTACTATGTGTCTGACACTGCTCTAAGTGCTTCCAGTAATTGGGTTACTCCTACCCGCTGAGGTGGGCACAATTATTATGCACAGAGAGGTTAAGTAACTTGCCCAAGGTCACACAGCAGTGGGGGGAGGATTGTAAACCAGGTTGGCATCAGAGTCTGTGCTTTTTGACCTTTCTTCCCCTTGTTAAACAGGAAGGGCTCAGAATGACCCTGAACTATCCACCCCAGTCCTTTTTCATCCATTCATTCATTCATTCATTCACTGGCCTGTTTGCATTTATCCCCAGCAGCATGCACATGGCCAAGATGCTTTGGGTAGAGTCACTCACTGTCTTCCTAGGGGCTGACAGCCAGCTATGGAAATGATTAGATTGACAGGAAATGATGCTGCAGAGAGCAGAGGCAGCCATGGCTATGCAGGAGCCAGTGGAGCGAGGGGATGTTTAACACAGATGCAAGGTGGTGACCATGGGGCATGCTCAGGGCAGTGCATCCTGGGAAACTCTTTGGGCTCAGCTGTTGTCATCTTCTCCCATGGAAGGCGGCCTCAGTGTGGGGGACCCTGAGAGGGAGCCGAGGGAGGCAGAGAGGGGTCTAGATTTTATCAGCTGGGTTTGGGCAGGGTCTTGGGCAGACTCTCTGGAAAAGCAGGTGGGTAAATGATTTCCCCCGACCTTGCAGGACAGTAGCTTTGGGACCAACATTTCAGGTGGTGCATGGTGCAGAGGGGTCCCTGCTGAAGCCAGAGGGTATAGGACTCTGTTTCTACTCATCAAAATGCCACAGGTGCCCCTGACAGAGGCTTCTCTCCACAGTTCAGGAGATTTTGCTGTGAGGCTCAGACAGCTTCACTCCCTTCCCCCAGAAGGCACAGGGGCTCTCGTGAGGCCCCTTCTCCAGGACACAGGCCAGGACAGGCTCTCCACCCCCATCCATCACACTGTGACTACTGGCCGGCGCAGGATGTGAGCGGGTTCCAGCCGGTTCCATCCCAGTGGCGGCAGACAAACCATCTTTGCATTCTCGCTCCTTGGCCCCAGCCCTTGGTGGCATGTGGAAAGACCCCAGTGGAACCCCCTCTTTCCAAGCCCAGACTGAGACATTTTCCCCCCACCTGGCAGAGCCGATGCCGAAAGCCCCTCTCAGCCTGATGGGTTCAGAGGCCGACCTGCTCTGCAACAGGGACACAGATATTTGGGGCTGGAAATTACTGTCTGCTGTTTTGAAAGGTGCACAATGTTTAAATAATCACTTCCCAACGTAGAGACCTCTTTCCTCCCTCTCCACCTGAGCGTTGCTCTGGCTTCCTCCTGTCAGACCTCCCTCCTGCTTTCCTCTCTCGCCAGCTTCCCTCACTCTTTGCAGCCCCGTCTGCTTCCACCTGATCTCTCCTCCATGCTCCCTCCCTCCTACCTGCAGCCTGGAGCCAGTTCTAAGGGCTCATTAACAACTGACTTAGATGTCTCCACTTAGATGTCTCTGCTGACTCCTTTCTTCCCTTGTTTGTTTTCAAGTGGTTCTCTTAAGTAACCACATAGAGAGGGGCCCTGTTTGTTTTTCTTGCTTAGTGTCCCCCTGCCAATCAGCTCTTCACCAAACAAAGGCTGTGCGAGTCCCCCAGGGCCTGCCAAGGAGCCGGGAAGGGAAGAGGCCTTTCTGGAGGAGTCCGGCAGACACACCTGGGGAAGCAGCGCCTCTGGATGAGCTGTCAGCCAGGTGACGTGCATTTCTGTGCCAGAACAACTCTCGTGTTACGGATGAGGAGCCTCAGGTGCGATCACTTGTCCAGGGTCACATGGTACATCGTGCAAATGGTTTGAGTCCACGGTCGGTCTAAGCCAGCCCTGTCCAAAAGGAACATAATAGGAGCTATACATGTAACCTAGAAATTTCTAGTAGCCACGTTATAAAGAGTGGAAGTGAAATTAATTTTAAGAATATATTTTGTTTAACCCAATATATCCAAAATGTTATCCTTTCAACACGTGATCCACGTGAAACACATTAATGAGATGTGTGCACTTTCTCATGCTGTCTCTGAGGTCCCTAGGCTGAGGGCGTGCCTCAGTTCCAGCCACTATTTAAGTGTCTGACGTGGCAGCACTGGACTGTTTGCTGCATCACTGCGTTGCCAGAGCCTTCTGTGCCCGTGTCCTTAGCTCCCATGGGAGCTCTGTCTGTGCTGGCACAGTGGGGCAGCCCGCTAGCTCCAGGGCCGGACGGTGCCATGGGATCCTGGGCCGCCTGTGGGCCATCTGGTTGGGGCTCTCTGAAGCCATGAGCTTTCTCTAACAACCTGCACAATTCCACAAACAGGCATTCCCTTTTGTCCCCCTCCAACACACCATTGCTGGCTTAAAGCATTTCCCTTTTCCACATGAGGAAATCAAGGCTCAGAGAGGTTGAGTTGCTTACACAAGGTCACACAGCACATGGCAAGGTGGGGATAGGAAAAAAAGCCCTTCAATCCCAGGTCACCTGACACAAAGTCCTACCCTGCTGACCACATGCTTTGCAGCCTTCAGATCCTAGCGGCTTTCATGAATTCGGGATACCAGACGTCCTTTGCATCCCCATGAGACATTCTGGGCTTCCCAGGCTTGGGGAGATTAGCAGGACTGAGAACTCCACCGAGGGCTGTCATTCGCTGAGTGCTGGAGGTGATCGTCCAGGTCCCTGGTGTCCAGTGCTCAGGGCACACCTTGGCAGGCTGGCAGGGATAGTGTGTGAGAAGGTGCCAGATTTCTCCCCAAGGGAACGCTCGTGAAAGAGGCTGATCATGGAACAATCTATTCAACCTTCAAGGAGCAATTACTGTGCGCCAGGAACGGGGCCGAGAGATCACAGACCTCACCACAGGGGTCCCTGTGATTCATGCCACCCCATGAGCTGGGTGCTGTCACAGAGTACTCGGTGTGGCCCGTGTGGAGCGTGTGACTCACGTCACATCACCAGTTTGCCATCAGCCAGGGTGGGGTCTTTACACGACAGCCATGGGCACACGCCAGGAGGCAGGTTTCCTGATTTAAGAGCCAGTCTTTAGACGTTTGCACAGCACTCCGTCTTCGCAGAGCAGGATCAGCTGAGCCTCTTGATTTTGAGGAAAGAAAGCTGAAGAAGCAGTGTGACAAGTGCAAGTTAAATCTAAGGCCTGTCTGTGACCATTTCAATGTATTTTTTTAATCAAGGAGGTAAAATTAATTTCAGACCCTTCTCTTGTCGAAGACAAAGGGAAAGCGGTGATATAAGTCCTCTGTGTCTTGCTTTCCCTTGCCTAGAGTGACCCTGGTTTTTCTTGAGAACTTTATGATATATTTTAATAGCAAAAATATTACTTTGGAACAATGGGGAAATATCGAAACATATCATAAAAATACTAAGTTGTCCTTAGAGGCAAATTTGCGCACATGTGGATTAGTAGTTTTATAAAATGTATAATGTAACTATATTTTTTGGATGCTAATTAAATACATCAGTCACTGAAAAAACTTTTTTTTTTTTTTTTTTTTTTTAAAAAAGAGCTTAGTCCTTTACGTGAACTCACTTTCCCTGGGTTTCTAAATTTGGAAAGCAAGAAAGTGGGAAAATCTAGGAAGACAACAAAGGGTTCAAACACGTTGCTGGCTCTGATGATGTATCGCTGCCGAGCGTCAGCCTCGCCTTCGGAATGGGAGGGTTCTGCTTGCACGGTTGTTTTCTTTCTAGCCATTTACTCGGTAAGTATCGGAGTCAGACCCCGCTAGGAACTGGGGAAATCTCGGAGAATGAGACCAGCGTGGTCCCTGCGTGCACAGGCCTCTGAGTCCAGGAGGGGACACACGCACTGTAGAACTACTGTGTGCTTAGAGTCATAGGGCAGGTGCAGGAGTGTGAGGGCCCGCGAAGGGGGGTCCTAAGCTAGAGAAGGGGGTTGTGTCTGGGCTGTGGGAAGTTGTCCCTGGAAACTGCTGCTCATGCTGGGACCTGCAGGAGGAAGGAGCAGAGGAGAGAACAGCACGAGCAAAGGCCCTGAGGCTGGAAGGCGCTTGGTGAGTCTCTCTGTGCCCCAGGTGTAAAGTGGCAGAAGAGACCCCCGGTGGGAGGCCCCAGCAGTACCAGGAGCCACAGCCTGACCCACCACCCAGCGGGCAGGCTCTGTGCCACGGCTGTGCTGGCCGCAGACCTCGACAGTGCAACGCGGAAGAAGCCCAGCTGCCTCTCTGAGCTTCCTGTCTACGCACTCTGTGTCCATCAATCAGTTCATCCTCACAGCGGCCCATGAGGCAGGCACTGCCGTGATCTTGGAGCCCCAGAAAAGGGGACAGGGAGCCCAGTAACCTCCCCGAGATCACACAGCTGTAAACTGGATTCCAATCTCATATGGTCTTAACCTCGGACCCCTAGGGGTGACGGCCGTGGGCGTGGGCCACAGGTGGCTGTGCGGATTGCTGTCCATCTCTCATGTGATCACGCTGGCGCTCACGTTTGGAGAATGAGCTCACCCATGTGACCGTTCCTGACCCATCTCAGGACATCCGTGTAGCATGGAGCAGGGGTTGAGCTGTGGGCTTGGGGTCTAACTGCCCGGGTTGAAATCCCAGTTCTACTGGCTACCGAGCCTCAGTCTCCCTGACTGCCCAATGGGAAGACAACATTGGTAACTCCCAGGGCTCCTGGAAGTTCTCGGCCAATGACCTGGCTAAGGGCTTGGCACATAAGTGCCCCAAACTAGCGATTATCACCCACTCAAAACCAGCCTCTGGCAAAGGGCAAAATGAAAGCTTAGACTCAACCATTTGGTGAGCCAACGATTAGAGGATAGTTGGGAGGAGGAAGTAACCACTGCACGGGGTCCGGTCTGGGGGTAGATCCTTGGCCTGTGAGTCCCAGTTTTACGTTGTTCGGTCTTGACGAGACAGGTGCTTTCTCTGTGCCCATTTTTCTGAAGAGGGAAGTGAGGTTCAGAGAGGGGCATTCTCTGGCTCGTGGCCCCTGGCCCCTGCGTGGCCAGTCCCAGACCCACCCACAGAATCCACAATGATTTTTAACTCTCTCTGCAAAGCAGTGGAAAACCAGGCCTGAGTCACCTGCCCAGGACCACAGGGGAGTTTACAGCTAGGCCCAGCTCAGCACTCGGGGGGTGTGGGGGCCCGTCTGGGGTCTGAGGCCGAGGCGACCAGCTCAGACCTCCTGTTTTTGGCCCAGGAATTTCTACTTAGCCAATTAATAGACAAATGGATCTATGTAAGTGAAAATGCTTAGAGGCAGGGAATTTAATTACTCAATGACTTTTTCTTTTTTATTATTGAAATTAATTAAAAAAATTTTGAAATGTATGGCTGATACTTTGCCAGGAACAGGTCATGTACACAATTATTCTTCTATGTATCATGTATTCATGAACACCGACTGGTCCTCGTATCCATGGGATCACTGGAGCCCACCTTCAGGGATTTTTTTTTTCTCCAAACAAAATTAAGATTTGTAACTTTTCCTTGGGGAATAAAATCCTAACGGATACACACAAACACAGGCACACACACATCTCTACCTATCTATACATGTGTGTGGGTATAGTACATATGTATGAATGTACATGTATGTATAGGTGTACTCTGTATGTATGAACATATATACAAATGATCTTGACAGAGCTTTTTCTTTTTGAGACGGCATCTCGCTCTGTTACCCAGGCTAGAGTGCAGCAGTGGTGTCATCGTAGCTCACTGCAACCTCCAATTCTTGGGCTCCAGTGATCCTCCCGCCTCAGCCTCCCAAGTAGCTGGGACTACAGGCAGGTGCCACCAACGGCTGGCTAATTTTTCTACTTTTAGTAAAGATGGGGTCTCGCTCTTGCTCAGGCTGGTCTCAAACTCCTGAGCTCAAGCAATCCTCCTGCCTCGGCCTCCTGGAGTGCTGGGATGACAGGCGTGAGCCACCGCATTCGGCCTTGACAGAGTTTTGAAGCTAGCATGTACTGAGTGATCAGAAGTAGCTGAATGCCAAAGACAGTAATACCGAGTCAAATACTTTTTAGTCATAACCTCCTATTGACATCAGAACTGATTTAAACTTTGGGATCGTTTCTTTGTTTAAACTTTTTTCTACATACTATATAAGGTGCACATCTCAATAAAGAAATGCATTTCCATCTCTCAGCTGGGAATACAACCCTGTTAAGTGTGAGGATTTCTTTCTAGTGATTATCTATTTTTAGGTGTCGCAGTTAATACACACAATTGTAATTTTCTACCCTGCTTTTCTTGCTTGAAATCATAAGCATTTCCCCAGCTATTAGACAATCTTTAAACTATTTTTGGTGGCTGCATAGTATGTCCTCAATTGGATACTTAGGTTAACTAATTACATTCCTATTTTTGATCCTTGAGCTGTTTCTAACTTTTTAATATTATCAATAACATACAGCCATAAATAGCATTGTGTAAAACATTTTCTCCCTGCATTTAGGATTCTTTTCTTACAGATAAATTCTCCGACGTGGAATTTCTGGGTCAAAGTGCAAATATTTTCAAGGCTCAAATATAAGAATAAGAAAATTATAGGAGTTAGTGTTTTCTGGCCTTGCTACCAAGGGTCCTGCACCCAGTCTTGGCCGCATGAGCTCACTGAGTTTTCCTAAAATCCCTCTGGAGAAGGTCCTGGGACCCCTGCACTCCAGGTGAGGACCGAGGTCTGGGGGAGGCTGAGTGACCTGCCCACGGCCAGGTTGCAACCCTGGATGGAGACCCCGTATCTGCTCAGCTGGGCCGGTCCTTCTCCCTCCCTGAGGTGGAGGTTGTGCCAGCTTCCTGGGGCTGCGGCAGGCAGGACCACACACCAGGAGGCTGCGAACAATAGCACCTATTGTCCCACGGTTCTGGGGCCACGAAGTCCAGAATCAAGGTGTCAGCGGGGGCCGGTTCCTGTTGTACGGTCCCTTTGGAAACATGGGGGTGCCTCAGGTTGTTGGCTTCACCTGTGCAGTGGCACCTCAGGCGGGATGCCGGCAGCGGCTGCAAATCTGGCCTCCATCTGCTCAACAGTGAGCAATTTATTTATGTCTGTGGTTTTAAAGAAGCGTTTTCCCTTTTGGTGCAGCACAGAAATGCTTCCCTCCCTCCCCTCCTCTCGCCTGGCTGGGGCTCCTCAGGCACAAACATTAACCCAGACAAGTGGGGGCGGTGGGGGGGAAGACACAGAAAAGGAAGGGAGGGAGGGAGGGAGGGAGGAAGGAAGAAAGAGAAAGAGAAAGAGAACAGCTGGCCGCTCCTGCTGTTTGGAGGGAGGAGATGCTGCCCCATGGTTTTTGGGGGGCCGTGTTGGTGGGGACACGGTGCAGGGTTCAGTGAGGAGGGACATGCCAGGAGGAATAGGTAACCTCCTCTCCATGCTGCTCCAAGACCCCCCAAATTGAGCTTTGGGAGGAGCCCCGTGTTGCCCCATGAAAGGTTGTATCAAGGGCCCACCTGGTGCCAGGCACGGGGGACCCGGCAGCAGACATGGCAGACCCAAGCCCTGTCCCTGCAGACCCTCCCTCCACCAGCAAGCAGCCCCTGTGGCTTAGTGTCCTGCGGCCACCACGCGGAGGACCACGACCAGGGCCTGAGGATAGCAGCGATCCGCTCTCTCTGGGTGGGAGGGCCGGGAGCCGACCTCCAGGGGTCGGCAGGACTGCGCACCTGCTGGAACCCATAGGGCAGGGGTGGGGCCACCTGTGGCCTTCTGGATCCTCCAGTGTGGCCTTTGGATAGAATCCAGATTTTACAGAATAAATCCTTTTCATAAAGGGGCTTGCTCTGTGCGGCTTGGATTCGGTGCAGGGGCCGTACTTGGGGAGCTGGAGAACCTGATCCTGCCATTTTCTCAGCTTCCCGTGTGGCCAAGTGTCCTCGTCATCCCTCGGCTTGTGGCTGCGTCACTCCGCTCTCTGCCTCCACCCTCACGTGGCTTCTCCCTGTGTGTCTGTGTCCAAACCTCCCTCTTCTCATGAGGATGCCAGTCGCTGGTGTCCCACCCACGCCAGCATGACCTCATTTAACTTGGTGACATCTGCAGAGACCTTATTGCCAAATAAGGTCACATCACAGGTACCAGGGTCAGGACCTGAGCGTATCTTTCTGGGGACACAATTCAGTCTGCAGTGGAGAAAGCAGCAGGGAGAGGAAGTGCCTGGCTGGGGGGAGGGGAGCATAATTTAATTTTGCGCCAAGGGTGGGTCTAAGCATCCGGGGGGACCGGCGTTCCAGTGTCCGTGGTCGCAAGGCCCAGGACATGAGTGACCCCGTCCCCCTCTGAGCTGGGGAATTCAGCTGCCTGCTCCCACCCCCTTTGGAGGCTGAGATGAAAAGTCACCGAGAGCCTCATTTGTCACCAAGAGCCCTGGCACCAGCTATGTGCCCTGTCTCTGTGCCCGGGGGTGCTGGGGGCCTCTTTTCAGCCTGGGCTTCGGGTGAGAAGTTGACGCGTTTCCACTAAAGCTGCCTCATAAAAGCTGGAAATATATTGAGCAAAGGATTCCATTTCCTGTCCTCCACCAGCCGGAGTGTGTACCAAGCTTTCATTCATGGCCAAGTAC
The DNA here is from genome assembly GCA_028533085.1 of Varecia variegata. NCBI lineage: Eukaryota > Metazoa > Chordata > Mammalia > Primates > Lemuridae > Varecia > Varecia variegata. The sequence continues at coordinate 133,472,343 of CM052442.1, read as the reverse complement.
TCCAGGGAGGTAATACGGCAAACCATTTTTCTGAATAAATGTTTGCACTGTGTAATTTTCCTTTGGTGCAAAGCATTGCATGTATGTGAGAAAAAGGGTAGAAATGAGACCAGCTTAGCTGTACCAAGACAGGAATCCATGACACCGAGGAACGAGGAAAGAGTACAGACAGAGAGAAGTTCGGTGGGGCAGACAGTGGTTACTGTGGACACCCCATGGGGGTCTCCTTGTCCCTTGCCTTGGAGCTGGGACACAGGGCACCCCATGATATATTTTAGGAGGGTCAAGAATTCCACACATTTGTCCAGTTTCTCCTGTGCCTATTTGTTACAAATATTTTCGACAATTTTTTCTCTTGTTAATATTCCTTTTGAGATCATGAACTAGCTCTCAATTGTTTAAGATCTGAAGTGGACCAGGAATGGTTTTATTTTATTTTTTAAATTCATAGACTGTCAGGACAGTTTGAGATTTACAGAAAAATTAAGCAGATAGCACAAAGAGTTCCCATATACCGCCGTCCCTGTCTCCCTCATTGTTAATGTCTGGCATTAGTGTGGTACATTTGTATCAATTGATAAACCAATATTGATACATTATTACTTACCGAAGTCCACAGTCTCCGTCAGGGTTCGTTCTTTGTGTTGGGCGCTCTGTGGGTTTTGACAGATGTGTAATGACAGGCATCCGCGGTTGCAGTATCGGACAACATGGGTTCACTGCCCTAAAAATTCATCCCTCCTCACCCATTGCCCTTGGCAACCCTGATCTTACTGTCTCCATAGTTTTGCCTCTTCCAGAGCGTCCCATAGTTGGAATCAAGCAGTCTGTAGCCTTTTCCGACTGGTACTTTCTTACGTATTCTTGTTCATTTGAGGTTCTTCCTTGTCTTTTGAAAGAACATTGCATGGTGGTAGAACACACCAGCAGAAACGTGTACCACTCACACTTGTCAGCGCACAGAGTTTTCACAGCATGAAGCCACCTGTGCAACCAGCCCTGGGCTTGGAAGCAGTCAGCGGCCAGCCCAGGGGGACCCTGCGTGCCCTCGGTCACCACCCCAACCCTTCTCGCCAGAGGCAACCACTCTCTTGACTTCCAACAACCGCTTTTTCGTTCTCTTGGATCATGTTGTTAGGATAGACTTCTGCAAAGGGCTTGTTTGGCCTTGACCACACCACCCCGAGGACACAGGATGCACGTCCCTGCTGTGGGAGAGTGCGCCTGTCCTCGGTGCCCACTGTCAGGTGATGGGCTGGTTTTATCACAGGACTGGTTCCTTTCTAAAAGCGTCACTAGGTGTCCCCTGGCCAGGTGAGCGAGCACTTCACTGAACCATCTGTCACAGCTCAGCTTCCTCTGCCAGCCCCGGCGCCCCTTTCCCAGGAGCAGATTCTGGGGCATTGCCCAGACTTTCCTGGTAGTCCTCTTGGGCTCTGCTTGGCCTTCCTCATCCGTGGAGTTACCAGTGGGCTGGGGGTGACTGTCTGCAATCGTTTATCCACATACTGACATTCCACTGCGTGTCCACCAGGCACCGGGCACGGTGCTGGGCCCGATCTTGTGGGAAAACTTCGAGAAGCCTCGGTTGCCCCATTTGTGGAAGGGTTGGGAATGCTGCCTGTGCCTCCTCCCCAAGGGACCGTCTTGCTCTGGGAGCCCAATTGTTCTAGCCTCCTCGTTATCAAGTGATTGCAGGTGAGTCATAAGTCACAAATAGTAAACCCAAATTAAGCAGCAAGAGACTTATTGCAATGGAAGAAATGGGGAGACGGGGAATTTTATTTTTCACTTTTACTTTTGAAATGATTATAGATTCACAGGAAATTGCAAAAATAGTACATAAGGTCTCTTGAGCCCTTCCCCCAGCTCTCCCCAATGGTGACATCTCACGTAACTACGGTAAAATAGCAAAACCAGGAAATTGATATTGGAACACCAGACTCCAGACCTTGTTCAGATTTCACCAGTTTTTACGTGCACGTGCATGTGTGTGTGTGCATGTGCACATGTGTGTTTCCGTGCACTCTATCTCTTGTATAGATTTGTGTAACCACCACCACCATTAGGATACAGGACAATTTTATCACCAGAAAGGAGCTCCCTGGTGCTACCATGGCAGAGATTTAAAAAAAGTTATTTATTTATTTATTTAGTTATTTTTTTTAGAGACAGGGTGTCCCTCTCTTGCCCAGGCTGGAGTGCAGTGGTGTGATCATAGCTCACTGCAGCCTTGAACTCCTGGACTCAAGTGATCCTCCTGCCTCAGCCTCCTGAGTAGCTGCTACTATGGGCACACAGCACCACACCTGACTAATTTTTAAATTTTTTTTTGTAGAGATAGGGTCTTGCTATATTGCCCAGGCTGGTCTTGAATTCTGGCCTCAAGTGATCCTCCTGCCTCAGCCTCCCAAAATGTTGGGATTATAGGCATGAGCCACCATGCTTGGCCTTATTTATTTATTTTTAAAAATTTACAAATACAAATTGTATATATTTGTGGTATACCACAAGATGTTTTGAAACATGTATGTATTGTGGAATGGTTAGATCAAACTAAGTACCATATGCGTCACCTCACATAGGTATTTATTGTGTGTGTGGTGAGAACACTTAAAATCTATTCTGTTAGTAATTTTCAAGTGTATGATACATTGTTGCTAACTATAATTACCATGTTGCATAATAGATCTCTTGAACTTATTCCTCCTGTGTAACTGAAATTTTGTATCTTTGACTAACAACGCCACAATCTCCCCACCCCCACCCCCACCCCGGGTACCGACCTTTCTTCTTCCTACGAGTTTGACTTTTTTGGATTCTGCACAGAAGTGAGATTCTGCGACATTTGTCTTTCTGTGCCCGGCTCATTTGACTTAGCACAACGGCCTCCAGTTCATCCACGTTGTCACAAATGACAGGATTTCCTTCTTTTTCTCGAGGCTGAGTAGTGTTCGGTTGTGTGTGTGCACCGCTGTACTTGCTTTATCCGTTCATCCAGCAGGGGACATCTAGGCTGATCTCATGTTAATACCTTGGCTATTGTGAGCGGTGCTCAAGGAACACGGGCGTGCAGATGTCTCCTTGACATACTGGTTTCATTTCCTTTGTGCATAGACCCTGTAGGCGGATTCCTAGATTATACGGTGGTGGTTCTCGTTTTAATGTTTTGAGGACCCTCCGTAATGTTTTCCATAAAATGGCTTTACTGTAGTGTGCAAGAGTTCCACTGGGGAGACTTTTAAATGTTAAGAATGTTATGTGACTAGAAAATGTTTATTATCAGAGAAAGACTTCAGATACACTATCTCCAACAGTCAGAAATCGGGATGATCTCTTGTGACTTCTCTGCCAATTTTTTGTTGATTTCTTTAAGAACTGTCTTGAGTTTCTCCTACTGACATCCTTTAGAAACCTCATCTCTTTCCTACGGCTCCTTAAGTTTTATTTTCCTGCAATTTCTGCTTGCGTGTTGACTTGCATTCCATACCGTGTTTGCTGGGTTTGTTTTGAGCAGTTTAGGATCGAGGGCTCTTTCTGAACATCCCCACGGTGGCTGGGACTCTTGGTTGTTCAGTAAATGCTCAAGAGTCTGTTTCTATGACAACAGGCCCACTACTGGGGGGCAGAAAGTGCAGGGCTCCGAAGTCAGCGCTGCCTGTGTTCAACCCCGTTTCACCTAGTGATGGGTGGGAGGGCAAATTGCTCAGCTTTTCCAGGCCTCGGTTTACCCATCTGAAAGTGGAGGGACTGGTGCGTGCTGGTGCCTGGCCCCTAGCGGGTGCCCCACAGAAACTCTGCTCATCCTCCCGGGAGGGCTGCTGCATCTAGAGTACAAGGACCTGGGGCTGCCTGGTGTCTGGTTCCCGAGAATGCCAGGATGCCACCGTCACTCTGCGAGCTTCATGGAGTGTGAGGACAGGCAGGAGAACACAGGACGTCGTGATGCACAGACGCATGAATGGGGATTGCGTGTCCAGCCTCTCGGGCTCCTGGGACGAGTCGCTGTGTGTCTTCTGTCTGCATGGTCGGTTGTATCAACACACACCAGGCAATTAACTGCCCTCATTTTCAGAGCCGAGCCACCGGGGCTGGGCGGACGGTCCCCCACTGCCGTGATGAAAGGGGAGACTCACTCGCTGCGCCTCCGGCCGGCTCTCTGAGAAACGGGTGGGAAAGCCGTGGTTGGAGCTGCTTTGCTCTTGGGATTTTCAAATAAAATCGGAGACTAATCCCTCGTCTAATACCAATTTAGGAAGGGCTGGGTTAGGACGTAGTCAGCTCCGTTTATGAACACTGGTTAATATTTCTTTATAGAAAGCTATACTATTTTCAGAAGCGTTTCAGACAAACATCCTAAGAAGACTTAGTGGGCTCAAGCTGTTTACCTTGGACCCGAATGTTATTTCTAATTAACCGAGTCTTCAGCAGTCCATCAGAGAATGTAGTTACCTGCCAAATTTCACACCTAAGGGGAAAAAATATTCCCAATAAAATTTTCCTTAAAAAAAAGAAAAATCCACTCACTTTCACCGCTAAGACGTTCTCAACATAGTTAAATCAATCCTTCTCCACGAACACACAGAAAACTAATGTTCTAGATCCCAAGCCTGTGTTTGTGGCTCCCAGGTTTCCGGGCAGCCGTTTTATTCGACATTCAGTTTTCAGCAGAGCGAAGGCGAGGGCCCGGCTACC
>CM052442.1:133442863-133467148 GCA_028533085.1 Varecia variegata | reverse complement strand
GCTAATTTTTTCTATATATTTTTAGTTGTCCAGATAATTTCTTTCTATTTTTAGTAGAGACGGGGTCTCACTCTTGCTCAGGCTGGTCTCGAACTCCTGAGCTCCAGTGATCCACCCGCCTCGGCCTCCCAGAGTGCTAGGATTATAGGTGTGAACCACCGTGCCCGGCCTCTTGTCGGATATTTATTGAATTAAAAAAAAAGTTCATCAAATAAGTGTGACAGCTTGTTTTACCAACAATTTCCTAAATTTTAGTTATCCAGATTTTAAAACACACACACACACACACACACACCCTGCTTGCAGATTGTTATCGATCAATCAGTAGAAACAGCCTTTTTTCTTTTGGGTTAGCTTTTAGGTTGGCCTAAAAAGACAAAAACAATAAAACTTATGATGGTGATTTAAATTCTTAGGTCTGTCTAATGTGGTTTGGTGGAACCAGGCACATTTGTGAAGGAATGTGTGATGTTCTAGAAAGAACCCTCAGCTTCACCACATCCAAGCTGTGTGGACTTGGAAAAGTCGCTTGCCCTCTCTGGGCCTCAGTCTCCTTGTCTGGGAAATTTGGAGCTGGAGCTGGTGCTGTCAGGGTCCCTCCAGCTCAGACATCCCAAGCAACTAGAAGGAGAAGAGATCCACATGTTCAAAAGTCAGAATTAGAGCCTTGCTTTCCTGCCTCTGTGTGGCAGCCAATAGTCAGAGTAGGACAGGAGGTTTATGATGACAACTACGTGGTTTTCTGAAAGATTGACCATTAATATATTGGTTTCCTTTTGCTGTCCTTGGGGGGGAAAGTTCTTTTTATATTTACTTTTGAGTTTTCCTTGCAATTGGATATCTGGAATTGAGTAATTTCATCACTTATTTTGGTTTGAGATCCGAGAGAGCAAGTATTTATTTATTTTAGTGTTTATGCCTTACCCATTTTTAGAAAAATTGGAAATGGTTTGAAGTACAAAGTATAAAAAGCATTAACCTAGAATAAAAGGCAAGAGAGAAGATAGTAAAGGGGCAGAGGTAGAAATCACATAAGAATTCTAGACAGAGGGAAGTTTTAACTACAAATTAGGACACATTTTAGCCTTGAGCTTCCTAGTAGCAAAAGCAAAGAGCAAAAGTAGTTAAGTGTTATTCTCAAAGTTAAACATGGGGAAGCAGAAATCCTGGATAGGGTGATAGTCCTAGGTTGCTTCACCAATAGTGAGCCCTCAAAAGTTCCTGGAACATTCTTGATCCCAGTATGAAGGGAATATTTTGTGTTCGAAATCTTCTGCTAAAGGTCAAATCCAAGAGGCTGAAAGTTGTTGACCTTCAGTTCTAGGCAGTCAAAAATGTTAAAGTTTGCTGGTGAAAGTGTAGATAATGTTTGTTCTAGGAATTAAGAACTGATAAAAACAAATTCTGCTGAGAGTGGGTGTGTGATATGGAAAATAAAACACTGGCGGCAAACAGACTTGGATTTTGGTGGCTCTGCCAATAAACTGTGTCGTAGAGACAGCCCCACAGCCTCTATGGGCCTCAGTTTGCTCATCTGTAAAATAAGAGAGTTAAACCTGACTCCTTTGGGATCTCAAATATGACAGACGGTTCTGCTTGTGTGTCTATAATGGGTACCAGAAGGAAGCATTTTTTTTCATCCTCTGCAATCAGATTTGCTGAGGGCACAACTCCTGCGTAGTAGCAATCGACTTGACACCTTCATGTCCCACTCCCCAGAGAAGAAAACGGACCCTTTTTATACAACCCTGGAAAGAAAAAAAGATCTTTTCTCGCCATGTGGAATTTTCCCAACCGAAGCACATTTCTGTGACGGGCAGTGCACACACTTGGCACAGGGGAAGTGTGCCCGGGACGGACGGGTGTGCGGGCGCTCTCAGCCCCGGCAGAGCTCTCACAGGCTGGAACGTTGCAAAGACATTTTTCCAGGAAATTGTCCCTGGGCAAAAACGTTGCCACTTTCATTGGGGGAAAAATGGTTTCAAATATTGGCTTTTGTTTTTATGGAAAATGGTGAAAAATTTGAGGGAAAACCACAAAATCCTTTGCTTTTATTGAAACCACAAAAATTGATTAAAATTTTTTTTTTAAAACCAGTTTTGCTGAGGGCTGAAGTTTCTTCTTTGAAAGACTCTACTTTACTTTACTTTTCTTTCTTTTTTTTTGAAATATCTCCTGAGAGCCTAATGAAAGGTCTTTCTGTTAGCGTGGCGGAGCTGAGCCCAGGCGTTCCGAAGCTCCACACCGAAGTATAGTTTTTGTGCCCAAACGTGGCCTTTTGGGGACGTCTTTACAATCAGGTCTCCAGACACTGCTTAGCTCTGCCCAAGGCCCCAGCTGGGCAGGGGCCCGGGAAGCTGGTGAGCGTAACCTGGGCACTCACTGGTGAAGGTGACCTCGATGAAATCAGTAGGCGAGTCTTTGGCCACGGCTTCCTGAGCAGATGGAAAACCACGTGCCTACTTGCTCCTTCGCTAGTGAGGGCCTCGCAAGCTGACTTCATGAATCAATTGGTCCCCCGCCTGGTGGCTGGCGTGGGCTGTCCCTGGACGGGAGACAAGCTGTCTGTCCTGGTTGCAATCTGTCTTTCACTGTGCCCACACTGGACATGCCGCTGGTTCAGCCAGGGTACCAACATCTTCTCATGGTGTTTAATTTTTCTTAATAGCAGAAGCCGGGGAAGTTCTCCTGGCCACGGGAGAGGGAGTCGGTTTGTCTTGATGCCTGTTGGAAGGTGCAGGAGCCAGAGGCCTCCAAGACATCTTTGGGGGCCCCTAACTCAGCTCAGAGGGGATCCTTCCGACCTAGTGTGCAGAGGGCCCCGTTTATGGCCCAGAGGTCTCGGTCTGTGAGGCTCCACCTCCCCCGTCTCTGTTCACGAGGTGTCCTCTTTACGAAAGGGACGTTCTGTTCCTGGAGCCAGACTGTTGGGCCCCTGCTACCTTTGCTTACCTTCTCCTCCTGGCAGGTGCACCTGTCCTGGGCCTGGGCTTCTCCGTCTGTCCAATGGGGGTAGTGAGCACCTGCTACATACCTCTACTGTGAGGACTAAACGGAACCAAGGCATGGACTCAGTGCTCCGAGTTGTTATTTTAATACTATAGAAATCATTATTCCTATCCTCCATGCTGAATCCAAGTCTTATTTCATTTTGCAATCAAAAAGACGACAAAGTGACATAATTCGAGAAAAATTCAGAGAAGCAATTATCAATAATCTCCCACTACCCTAATGCAATGATTATATTCCACATTTGCATTTTACCCTAATACCACTACAACTAATCATTATTATCGTGATGTTCGGGTGGCATTGAGGAAGAGCCCCAGGTACGCCTGGCATCACGCCAAGTGCGTTTCAGACGTCAACCCACGCGCTGGCCTGACTCTGGGAGACATGACCCCCCTTTACAGATGAGGAAGTTGAGGTTTGGAAACCAAACCCTCCAGGCTTAACAAAAATGCTATGCTACTTCTGTTCTTTGTGTAAGAGTTTTAAACCAATGCCGTCGCACTGTCCAAAAGAAAAAAGCAGGGAGTTTAAGTCTGAAGCATTATTTTCACCTGTCTTCATAGCAGGCAAAAGGCAGCGGAAGGTTCCATCTCCAGTCAGTCTGGGCAAACCTCCTTCAGCCTCACAGAGGTGCCGAGGGGGTGCGGCACAGAGCCCGCCTGGCCGGGGGACGTCCCTCCCCTGTCCAGATGGCATGTCCCGGCCTCAGACGTCAGCACCCCAGAGCCAACATTCAAAGTCACGCCGCAGTCCACTAAGGACCTGGATTGCTTCCCTTTTGTCCCTCCTTAAGGTCACTTTTACCCAGAAATTATCCTTAGACACCGGGTCTTCTCTCCAAAGCCCACCCCCCTCCTCATCCTGTTCTGGGTTATTTTTATTGAAAACACAGCCTGCCCATTTGCCTGGGCGAGAAGAGCACGTTAGCAGGCCAGAGCTGCTGTCCTGATCGCTGACCTGTGCTGTCATTAGCGTCAGAAATAATGTAAACATGGCGGGATTGTGGGCCTGGGTGTAGCTCGGAGCAAACCTCCCTTTTGCTTCTTTATCTGATTATCTTTTAAGAAAACAGCTCATTGTTCACATTCAAGAATAACAAGTTTCCCCACATCCAGCCCTCAACTCTTCATTTTTCTTCATTCTCTCTGTCCTGTTGAGCATCATGTAATTACAGAAACATGCCTGTCAGCGATGTGCACATCTGATAATCAAATTTGCTCTGGTCCCAGCTCTCCCTCCAGCTGCTCCCACCCCCACCCGGCGCTGCCACATCTGGACCGGTCCCCTGCCACTCCATGCCCAACTGACTCCTGAACGGTTTCCAAATCACATCTTCCTTTTCCGGTGCCGGCTTCCTGACACGCTCAATCATAAAATAGACCCTAAATTCTAGTGATTCCGAATTCCTCTCTGCGTATCAGACAACCGTGGCACACAGCCATTGTCTCATCTCCTCCATTCTGGTCTGGTCGTGTCAAAATGTATAATTTTCAGAAGGTAAAATTGAGACCATCATGCCCATATAAAATGACCCCATTTAAGAGATGTTATTTAGCTCATTAATAAACTATTAAGATGTTAAAGCTGATTCAAAAGAGATTGTGAAGAGCAGACATGAATACAGGCAATCAGGAAAACTGGAATGAATTTCCTTTTTTTTTTTCTTTTTTTGAGACAGAGTCTCACTCTGTTGCCCGGGCTAGAGTGAGTGCCGTGGCGTCAGCCTAGCTCACAGCAACCTCAAACTCCTGGGTTTAAGCGATCCTACTGCCTCAGCCTCCCGAGTAGCTGGGACTACAGGCATGCGCCACCATGCCCGGCTAATTTTTCTATGTATATTTTAGCTGTCCAGATAATTTATTTCTATTTTTAGTAGAGATGGGGTCTCGCTCTTGCTCAGGCTGGTCTCGAACTCCTGAGCGCAAACAATCCGCCCGCCTCCGACTCCCAGAGTGCTGGGATTACAGGCTTGAGCCACCGCACCTGGCCTAGATACTTCTGATGTATAAAATTGTATTTATATCTGCACCATATAGTTTTATACATAAATGCTGTCATTCTACCCCTACCACTTTTTCAATTTTTTTATTAGTATGTGTGTATGCTAATGGTTTTTAAATAACATGTGAATGATGTGTCCTGGGCGTCGTTAGGTGTAGAATACATTTATTATGTCTAGAGCTTTTTCTGTGTCGGCACAGACATGGAACTCAGGCTGGCCCGTAAGGCAGAGTATCTGCTTGTCTAGATGCTCTCTATGTGGCCTCCACAAATGCTCCAGTCTGTTTTCCTACTGTGTGATTTCTCCCATTGAAACCAGATAAATCTGTTCCCTTTCCTCTAAAACGCTATTCCCGCCCAACCAGGTTCCCTGCCCATCGCTGGAGAGGAAGCCAAGACACCGAAACGGCAGCGGTCACAGCGGGGAAAGAGTTTAATGTCACAGTGCGCTGAGCAAGGAGATGGGAGAAATTTCTCAAATCCGTCTCCTCGAGAATTTGGGAGCCAGGATTTTTAAAGATAGTTTGGCAGGCACAGGGCTGGGGAACTGGGTCTGCCGACTGGCTGGGGATAAACTCACAGGGGTGGGAAGCAGAAATCGTTGTCTTGCGCTGAGTCAGTTCCCAGGTGGCAAGACCAGCTGGGCGGGGTGGGTCAGTGGCCCACCGGAGTGCGGGGTCTGGAATGTAACTCAAAGACCAGGCGTAGGTTTCACAAGCATGAGGTTATCCGTGGGAGCAATGAAGAAGCTAAGAATCGTTATGACCATCAGCCGTGCGACTCCTGAGTGGTAGTGAGCAATTACAGGAGAGCCAGCTAAGGAACAGTGGCTGGTGATGTATATATTTTAATTATGCTTATGCCTTTGCAGAGTTCAGGCCCCTACCACCATTCCCATTTTACAGCATTCCATTAATTTTATCAAGGGCCATTTCAACACCTTATCCATTCTTGCTAATCTATCTTTCTCTACAATGTTACTTTTGCCCAATAACATTCAAAACAGAGGCACAGTCATGGCCCAAAGTTCATGTTGAGGCCCTGACCTCCACTGTGACAGTATTTAGAGGTGGGGCCTTTGGGAGGTGATTAGGTTTAGATGAGGTCACAGGGGTGGGGCCTCATAGGAGACACTAATTGCGGGATTAGTGTCATAAAAAGATGAGATCTGTCTTGCGTGGACGCGGTGAGAAGGCAGCCATCTGCACGTCAGGAACCAAATCCGCTGGCACCTTGACCTTGGACTTCCCAGCCTCCAGAGCTGTGAGAAACAATCCCTGTCTGAGTCACCCAGTCCGTGATCCTTTCTTATGGCAGCCCAGGCGGAGACTGGCACCAGCCAAGCAGAACAGAAGGACCAGCCTGGTCCCCCTGCTGATATGTCTGAGGTCCCTGCCTGGCATGACCATCCTACTCGGGCACCCAAGCTGCCCTCAAGGCGCAGCTCAATGTTCACCTTCCTTAGGAAACCATCTTTGGTGGCATGTGTTAGAGTATGATATTAAAAAAAATTAAAACCAAGACTCTCTAAAACGTAGAATAAAAACATGCCAAAGGTCGACGGGCTAACTCATTAGTGGGGGAATAATAGGATGGCAACTAGAAACAGTAAGGTGGCGAAGTGCATTGGAGGAACAGGGGTTTGTATGTTCCACCAGGAAAAGCTTTTATAGTCACGTGTGAATCTGATTGCTAAGATTGGCTGCAACTCCAGTTAATGTCACACAGGGCAATAAACAATAACCTTTGGGGCTGTCTTTCCTTTTACGGTTCTCAGACAAGACTCACTTTCATTTCTATCAGTTTCTTTCAAGTTAGGTTCTATCCTTATGGAGACATAAGGTATCCAAATAAATATTAAGTGGAAGCCAAACAAAAGCACACTCCCCGTGGAAAATAAGGCAGTCTCTGGGCGGCCGGCTGGACGATGTGGCACTGCACTGAAAGCACAGTTTTCCTCCTGCCTGTTTGCAAGTTTTGGATAATTTTTTTGAACAAATTACTCTGCAGGAGTGTTTCCCAAAGTGTGTTCTATGGATCTCTAGTTTCAAGATGCTGGAGGAAAAAAAGAATGAAAAGGTTTCCATGGTGACGTCTTTGGGATGCACTGGCCCCCTGTGGAGGTCCCATGCCTGTGTGAGCAGCAAAGACTATGAAAACCCTACGGTGACGAAACTGCCTCACTTCCCTTAACCTTCTGCCCGGATGTGTTTATCATTGAACCCTTTACTGCGTGATGACGTGGACAGTTTATAGCACGACGTACCGAGGTCAACTCCCCCGGCCCTCCCGTATGCAGGCCGTTTCCTGCTCCTCTAGGCAAAATCTCGGGCAAGTCTCACAGCTTTTCTCATCACTTTCAGATAAAAAAAAAAAGTCTCTTTTCCAGGCGATAAAAGTCTTGTCCAGGATAATGTCAAAACTCCAAGCATCATCCAATCCCAGACCTTGTCCTTCCCATGACACCCAAAGTAGCCGGCACCCAGGGAGAGAACGTGTGAACGCTGTGTGCTCTGCCATGCTGGCGTCTCTTCCCTCCCTCCCTCTCTCCTCCTTTCCTCCTCCCTCCCTCATTCCTTCCCTCCCTTCTTCCTTCTTTTTCCCTTCCCTCCTTCTCTCCCTCACCCCTTCCTGTCCATAAATATTTCCATGCTCCGAGCCGTGCAATAGCTGCTGGGCATTCAGCCGTGCATGGAACAGAAATATCCTCTGCCTGTCGGAACCTCCCGGTCACATTAAGAAGGAAGCAAGCGTGTAACTCCGACATGACACATGGCAGTGGGTGTTCTGAAGGGATGTGTGGCAGGTGCTATGGGGGGCAGGGGCCCAGGGAGGGGGCTCTGGCAAGAGCTTTCCCAGCAGCAGGCCGGGGGTGGGCCCTGTGGCCACGCTGGGGGGCTTGGCTGGTGGCACAGGCCCGGGCAGGCCACGCCGGGACAGGTTTGGGTTTGATTGTTTGCCGAATGGGAGCATATTGAGCACAGCCACAGCGTAACCATCCGGGCTGCATTTTTGGGGGGTTTAGTAGGAGGCCATAGACTGAAGTGGCTCAAAGTGGGGTTGCAGGGGCCCCCTTTGAGCTCAAGTCTCCCTGCGTGCCCCGGCTGTGGGATGGTGGTGAGGGCTCCCTCCTCGTCACCACAGTGGGCAAGACCATTGCACCTGCCACTCGGGCGAGAGTGAGGATGGGCCAGTCCTCGCTGTGGTACATGGCACGCTGTTGTCATTGCTGTGTGTCACACAGAGCAGATCCGAAGCTGTGTCTTGACAGGCAGAGAAGTGGGGGAGTCTAGATTCATCTGTACCATTTCTGTCTCTGTGGTCGAGGCGCCAGCTTGGCTGCTGTCGGCGTCTCTGAGCCAAGTCGCGTCCTGTGTTCCCTGGGGGTGGGGAGGGTGTGTCAGCGGCTGAACGTGAGACACCCACTGGGAAAGCCAGACAGGGACTCAAAGTCAGGAAGCGTTTCGAACCCTCGAGGACAGAGTTCCTGGGGACTCGGGAGCAGCTCGTAGCGACGGGACCCAGTGGACTTGTCCGGGGCCTCGCCTGGGGGCGAGCTGACTTGCTTCCCTCCCAGAGCCCCCCATCGCTGCCCACGCCCTACGGTGAGGACCAAAATCCCCCCCAGGGTCCTCCCAGCACTGCCCCTCCCTGCTCACCCCGTCCCCACCCCACCTGCGTCACAAGTTCCGTTCACACCATTGACCTTCCTCCCACGGGGCTTCCAGAGGGTGGGATTTCATTTGTGCGATTGCTGCCTTTGTATCTTCCCCCTCCCCCGGACATTGATGTCCTGAGGGCAAAGACCAGGCCTGCTTTTGCTCAGCTGGTGTCCCTGCCGCCTGGCACCGTGCCTGGCATCGCGTGGGTGCTGCGTGTGTCTTTGCTGACTGGTGGGACGCATGACGGCTTCCGTGAGCAGGAGCAGGAGCAGGTGCTGACTTTCTGCCTAATCCCGTCCGTTACTGTGACGGACATTGTACCCCAGCTTGACCAATCAAATCGTCTCAATTAGAATTCTAGAATTCTGGGGTGGCTTCAGTGGTGGGCACATCACGTGGGGGCCAGGGGCTGTCCAGATTCCACCATGTGCATGCGCAACCAGAGGAAGCAGGTCTGGAGGGGGAGAGAGAAGACACACACACAAGCACACGAGACGCAGAGACGAGGAGAGAGAGAGACTGTGTCTGCCTTAATTCCCGAGGCCTCTTCCCGGAGTGTCTCATGAGCTACCCCCGTCACCTTAAACAAATCCCTTTCTTTGGCTCAAGCCATTTCAAGTCCGTGTCTGTCCCCTACAACCCCAAGGAGATTTACCAAGACCCACGCACCCCCTAAAGCCAGCTAACCAGGGAGCAGGCAGGCAGGGCGGCCAGAACCCTGATAACCACACACATGGGGTGAGCTGTGTTCAGTCCCAGCGCGAAATTCTCCCTCCTCCCACTCTCTGCAGAAGCCGGGACCGAGCGGGGCTGCTTGCTCCTGGACAAAGACGCCCTGAGCTCCGGAAAGGGATTTGCAGAGCTCCAGGGTCCCAGTGGGCAGGGTCTTGCTGCACGCTCCACCCAGGGACGTGGCGGGGAGCCGAGCAGACCTCCTCAGGGTCCCCACGCGGCCAGGACGCCAGGCCGGCCCCAGGAGCTTTTATTGGTGCTAACTTTCCATCAGACCCGCGTGACAGCCCCGAGCTCCCCTCCAGGATGGCGCTGGCTCCCCCTCAACATTTACACCTTATAAACCACCGCCGTGACCCGACTGGGGTGCTTTCGAGAGGCGGTGCTCGGTCCCTGGGAGGGGAGAGTAAATAACCCAGCGACGTTTCCTCGCACTTCTCCAGCCTTCCTGCAGTCTCAGAAGAAATAAAACAACTTACTTAATGGCGTTCTTTAATCTCCCGCACCAGCCGCTTTCTTTACAAGGTGTTATACAGAGTCCGTGTAAATCCAAACTCTGCAATGGGGTCAGTGTTTCTCAACAGGTGTCGGGGCGGGTTTGGGGTAGGAGGCGCCCCCCACCTCCTGAACAAATACAGGAGCAGGAGGCTGCTTCCCAGCGCAGCTCTCATTACAAGTGAGATGGGCGCTCCCGCCAGCTGCTCCGACCCCTTCGTGCCTCACACCCTGTTCCCCCCTCCCCAGCCCCGTGGAATTCCCAGCATGCAGAGGGCAGGCGTGGACCCTGGTCTCTCTGCCAGTTCAGCCAGGGAGGGAAAAATGTCTGTCTCTCCCATGCCCATGTCTCTCTGCGTGCCAGCTCTCTGCTCTCTCCACAACAGCTTCCTCCGTGGGTGGCAGGAGCGACTGCACCCAAGACACACCTGAGACACACCTGAGCCAGTCCAGGCTTCCGATGTCCTCCTGTGAAAAATCTCAGAGGAGGACCCTGATTGGTTGTGTGTTCTCCCCTGGGCCAATCAGCTGTGACTGTGGAGGTGGAGTCACAGGGGAATATGGCCGTCCCCTCTAGCAGACGGAGGTGGAGGGAGCAGAGAGGAGTGGTTTATATCAGGAGAGGGGTTGCACCAGAAGAAAGGGGGGACAGTAGGGTGACAAGACTAGGAAGCCCACTGCGCGCCCCTAATGCGGTCCTGCTACTGCCTGGATCCCGGGGGCTTCAGGGAGTCTGGAGCCCACAGCATCCTCAGTGGGCAGTGAGGGTGTGGACAGAGGGGCCACAGTGATGAAGACCCTGCTTTCATCCTCGTCCAGCCTTCCTGGACCCCCTTTCTGCCCAGCCCTGTTCACAGTCCAAAGGTCGTCCCAGCTGGGGGTCCCAGGATCCTTATTTGTGGAAAGGCCCAGGGGTCTGTCAGGCCACTCACTGGCCCGCTCCTCATCTGTAGGTCCTTGTAGGTGAGTCACCCTGTTGCCGACAGCACCGCATGCGTGATCTCTCTGATACTTACACTGCAGCTCCACACGCCTCCATCCACAGCACCCACATCTCAGAAGCTTGGTACACGGAAGCATTTGTTGTAAGTTTGCCACAAACCTATTGAGCAGCAAAACTTGAACGGATATGAGTCTATTTCCGTCTTTATTTGTCCCACTCAGAGGGGGATTGTCGTGTTTTCTTGCAGAAGCATTAACATGCTTGGTTGTGGGTGCTACCCTGGACCCTGCCAGGGTGTCTGGATACACCTTGTTGCCTTTCTAAAATCCTCAAAACTCTGAACTCTGAAACACATCTGGCTCAGAGGCTTCAGATAAGGGATGTGGACCGACGGTAGCCCTGCGTCCTTGGCACAGTGTGGGAACCTTGCATGAGGTAAAAATGAACAGTCCTCCTAGGGGTGTGGTGACATGACATGCATGGGAAGCGCGGAACAGAGTGTGGGGCAGGTGACTCTCCCATAAACGCTCGCTCTTAGCATTACATGCTTAGGTTGTTAAATCTCTAGGGCCCCTGCAAGGCCTGGGTACTGCCACACCCATTTTACAGATACAAAGGCTGAGGCTGAGGGGGTGTGGGGAGGGTTTAAGCAATTTTCCCAAGGTTGCAAAGCTGGAAAGCAGTGTCACCCCAATCGCTGATTCAAGAACAAAGTCTGCTAACCCATCTCGCGCTCACTGGGCTTCACTGGGTTCCATTTCTACGTGAAACCTTCGAAAGTCACATAAGGGAAGCTAGCACGGCATGTGCTGGCACCATGCTAAGCTATTTTTACATATTAATATCACCTAATCCAATTCTTGCTACAGCCTCGTGCTGTTGGTGATCTTGTTATCACCATTTAACAGCGGGTAAACTGAGGCAGAGAGCAGCCAGGGAGCTTGCCCTGGGTCACACACCCAGAAAGTGAGGAAGCCACGACTGGCATCCAGATGGTCTTTCATTTTGCCCTGGGATCTGTGAGCGTGTCCATTTGCCTGAGCGCCTCCAAGCGTGGGCTGAAACACCTGTATAAATAAGACCTCGTTTCCGTATCTCCCCACGTGCCTCAGTTTCCAAAGCACTTCCACAAGGTAAGCACAGGAGAGGTGCCACTCTGTGGTGTGGAGGACCAGACGGGCCAAGGGACTAGCACAAGGGCACACTGGTAGCACGGGTGTGTGTGCCGTCTCGCCACGCTCCTGGGGGCTGTGTAATCCAGCTCACGGGTGCGGAAAGCAAGGAACTGCAGCTGATGAGAGCTTCCCGCGATTATGGCGACTGCACGCAGCTGCCACCTTGGAACGCGGCTCAGTGGAGAGACGCTGGCTGCATGCTGAGCAGTGCACAGGGGTGACGTTTAACGCATCTCCAAGGTAAATCAACCACTCATCAGCAGGGAGCGTCAGTGCCGCTGGCATCGCACACAAGAGACCGACTCTGGATGGAAGAGCACACTGTGGCCTGTGGAGGCATGAACCCGCTCGGGCTTCCAGGTCCAGCCACCAACTTTGAGGGAACACGAAGGACAGAGGCACAGGTTAAATGACACCACACCAGACTGCAGGTGGCCTGATGTCTTCAACACTTCTCTCTCTCTCCAAACACACACACTCACACACACACACACACACACACACACACACATATATATATATAGAGAGAATGAATAATCTGTATAATAAAAAGCTTAAAATTCATATTGAACTTATGTTATAACTTGTGGCCCTTATTTGGATTATAATTCAAGCTGTTAAAAATAATTTATAATATTATGAGGGACTGGAAATTAGAGCACTGATGAGGTA
The DNA here is from genome assembly GCA_028533085.1 of Varecia variegata. NCBI lineage: Eukaryota > Metazoa > Chordata > Mammalia > Primates > Lemuridae > Varecia > Varecia variegata. The sequence goes on along the minus strand of CM052442.1, from coordinate 133,454,456 downwards.
TCTGATTAAGAAATTATTGTTTTCTTGAGTGTGGCACTGGTCCTGCAGTCTGGGTAGATTGGGTAGAGATAAAACACAACTGGACAGGAGTGGACCATTTTTGAAGCTGGAGTCTGGGGACAGGAATGTCGGGGTTCATTGCACTGTTGTTTGCATTGTTGCTCATATCTGAATTTTTTCAAAACGGAAAGTCAAGAAAGCGTGTGTTTACTTGCCTAAAGCCATACCACTCTTGGAAACAATTCAAGTGATATAAAAGCTAAGTGAAACATTAAAGTTTCTCCTTCTTCCAGCTTGTTTCTCATTCAGGTAACCACTGTCTAGGAGTTTGATGTCGATCCCTCTAGACGTTCTGATGTCTATATAAACAACCACGTGTATTTATTCTGTTTTGCACAAGTGGGATTATCCTGTACACACAGGCCTGCAGCAGGCTTGTTTCACCCAACAGTGTGTCAGGACCAATCCTGCACCTTTTAGCTCCACTTTCTTTTTAACTCCACGGCTACCCTCGTGTGAACGTGCCGTGACTTAGCCGCTCCCTTTGGGTAAACGCTTAGCTTGATTTGAGTCTTTTGCTTTTGCAATTTGTGCTTCACTGAGCGTCTCTGCACGTATATCCTGGAATGTTTTTGTGAGGATTTATGTAGGAAGCGTTCCTAGAAGGAGGATTCCCATGCTGGAACGTGTGGTGCTAAATGCCCCCCGACAAGACTGTCCTCCCTCACGGTGACGGGCAGGCTGTGTCCCTGCCCAGCCTCAAACACACACTTGATTTTCCCCCGATCGTGTAAGTAACACGGGCATTTTGAAGGAGTTTGGAGAATGCGGAGAAGGAAAGAAGAAACTGGACACCAGACACGTTTCTGCTCCTCGTTCCTGCTGCCGCCCGGATTCCCTCCAGGCTTTGCTGTTGGGAGTCGTCCTGCGGGAGCCCCCACGTGGACAGACCCGTGTCCATGTTTCACTCGTTTCCTTAGGGCTCGTCCACAGCAGGAGTTACTGAGTGAAACCTTCTGGCTAATGCTGGGATGCTCGTGCCGTGTCCCCCAAACACACACGAGAATGTGTACACTTTCGGCCACAAGCAAAGCCACGGAGCACCAGTCTTAATACACCGGGTCTAGCGTCAAGTATTACCGCGAGAGTCTTATCTTTTGGTCTGTTGCCCATTTGTGGGAAAACACGTCCTTCCACTTTTTCTCCTTTTGTGGTTTTGGACAAATTCCTTACTCAGAGTCTGGGAAGTGGGTGTGATAACGCCCACGTCAGGGTTGTGATCATAAATACAGGAACATACACCAGGAGCTGCTCTGGCTGTCTGCTGCTGGGTCACAAACCGTCCCCACACACAAGGGCTCGAAGCGGTGACCTGCTGTTGTATCTCAGGATTCCGTGGGCCAGCCGGGCTCAGCTGGTGGTTCTTCTGCTGTCTGGGTTGAGGTCCCCACGAGGCTGCCCCGGGCGGTGGCGGGGGCCGTGCTGGGAGCAGCTGTGTGGCTCTCGGCTCAGTTTCTCTCTCTCCAGCGACTCTCCACGTGGCTGTCCTGTCCAACCGGGTGGCCTGGGTTCCCTACCCGAGTCTTGGCTCTGAGAGAGAGGGAGCCGAAACTGCCAGGTTTTGCTGATACCTGGGCTCGGAAGATGCAAGGGTCACTTTGCCACATTCTACTGGCCAAGCCGGCCCAGGCCCAGCCCTGAGTCAAGGGCAGGGACAGACACAAGCTCCAAGTCTAGATAGTGGACAGGCAGCGTGTGGACACAGGGAGGGTGGAATTTTTCGGGGACATTTTGGAGATCACCTTGCACAGACACTTTGCCCTGGGGCTGATGCTCAGATACAAGGTGTCTGTGACTGTGGCTAAAATATTGAAATGTTGCCGTGCTTGTTTGCAAATAACCGCTGCCTGGAGGCCTCGAGTGCCACCCCTGGCCCTTCGGGGCTTCTGAGACGGCTCCAGTGCTCTGCTGTGCTGCTGCCCCACTGCGGGTGCTGCATAATTTGAATATAACCTGCAGGGCACTCTGTTTAGTAAGTGTTCAACTAGTGGGAACTTCTTTCATCACTACTAATATTGCAATTGTTATTTTAAGAGAGGGGTTTAGACATTGTACCTTGGGGGCAAGAAGAGACTACGCTATCAGCCTCAGAAATTCAGCGTGAGTCAGGTTTCCTCCTGGAAAAAGCCCTAGGCATCAATAAGAAAATCCACGCTTCCTACTTGATTTTCTACCTGGTCAAGGCAAGGAGGCCTCACGCTGCGGACTGAGAGGGCAGGATGGCGTCCACACAGAAGCGACCTCTGTCCTGGCGGTGGTGGTCCCTTGGTTCCCCCTCTCCGATGGCGAGTTCCGGGCGGCCGCGCTCTGGCCCAGACCTGGGCCCCGGCCCAGCCGCGGGCCGTTTCCTGAGCTTGCTGACAGAGCGTCTGCGCAGCGCTGGGGCGCACATTCCAGGGAGTCTTGCCGGCGAGGCCCTCTCTCCCAGCCCAGTTTCAACAAACACAGACAGACCACCGCACTCCGGCGCTCGCTCGCCGCGGGGCTGGCACCGCAGGCCTTGGCGGTGGGGCGGCAGATGTGGGCCTTCCAGGCCAGCGGGAGGGGGCCGGGGAGTGGCCGAGAGGGGCGCTGGGCCGGTGGGGGGCTGTGGCCTCTGCAGGGCGGGTCTGGCACCCCCCTTCTCTGGGGCGAAGCCGGTCTGGGGCAGCTCGTCGGAATGTCCAAATGCTCACTGTGATTCCCGTGGCTGTGGCCCAAGAGCAACCTCCAGGCAGATGGGAAAATCTGCCTTTTTGTATGAACATGAAAAATTCTTTGAAGACTGCTCATCTTTGTGTCCTGTTTGGAAAAGTGAGAGGCCTGAGAAAATGGAAACCGCCTGTTCCATTAGGGTCTCAGGTCCGGAGTTGAGGAGGATGGAATTTGGACTTTCCTTGGAAAGTTCACAAGAATTAAACCTATTTAGAGGACATTTCCTGTTGGGAACGGTTAGTGCCTGGAGTGTTACCGAAGGCCTCACCTTTTGGAGATTTTTATAAAGAAAATAACCTCATGGTTTTGGGGCCATCATCGTGTGTTGCTCTTTTGAGAGAGTTTATATCATTTGTTTAATCCAAGTCCCCAACCCTGAACTGTGGCAAACCTTGCTGATCTACCTCAGAGCTCCACCTGCTGACCTGGGATTTAGCCTCAGAGTCCTTCTTAACACAGTTCTCTGCTTTTAAACAACTAGACTTGAGTAGAAACACTTGCCACCTTCCATACAGCTTGTGCAGAAGCATTCTAAATATCACGATGTCTTCTAGTGACAACCACACAGAGCTGAAGCTCATTCCATCATTTCCACAGCCTCCTGTCACAACCAGCCCCCATTTTACACGCCAGAACACTGATGACCAGACAGACCGAATGACTCTGCCAGGGAGTGGTTCTGGGATGGGCAACAGGCATCTCTCTTACCAGTCCATGACCTTGTCCCTTGGGGACACTCTCTCTAGACCCTATCCCAGTTGTCTTGTAATTATACCAAAGATAATGCATTTTTTGGTTTTAATAGTATACTAGTGGCTTTAATTTATTACAGAATAAATAAAAGGTGGAAGGCATTGTCTTTGTTGTAAAATGATGGTATTTTACTGGTTTTGATAACAGCGTGTGCGTTACCCAGTTTGGTCAGAACGTCTACAAGAGAAGGATGTTTGCTGAGATCTCCCGGCTCCCTTATTTTCAACTCCTTTCCGCTGGCTTGCAGCCAACTTCAGAGTAAACCAGTGTCCTTGGGCCGGCCCCTCCCGCACTCTGCCATGGAGCCAGTCTGCGAAGACATTTATCCAGAGGAGGCTTAGGGTGCCGCTGAAAACCACAAAGCCTTTTGTTGCTTTTTAACTTTCCTTTGTAGGCTTACAAAAGTTACAGAAATATTGGAGTGCTCGCTCAGTAGCTCCATGAACCAGAGGGAAATTTAGGGAGAAAGGTTTATTTGTGTCATGGTTGTTCTTAGGGTTCCCTAGATGTGGGCACATTTCCGGCCCAAGGATCCACCGGGTGAAGTGACAAACTGCATGCATTTGCGCTGACATAAACCAAGCACAAGTGCAGTGCTCTTGCTGTCCCTAAGATAGACCCCCGTACGATGACAAAAGGGCAGCTGCCTCTACCACACCGTAAGCCTCACTCTTCTTTGTAGAGGAAGCCTGGAGCAGTGGCAGTGTCTTTGGGGTTGGACTCAGGCAGGTCCAGGTTCAAGTCCCATTTCTGCCACTTTCCCTTTTTCTTCTCTGAGCCTCAGTTTTCAAATTAGGACAGCAGAGTGATGAATGGATTAAGTGAGATAATATCTACAGAAATGTCCCGCGTAGTGTGGGTTACATCTTAATAAAGCTGTTACTTTGAGAAGGCTGAGGGAGTCTCAGAAACTCAATTGCATGACCTCACTGAATCCTAACAATGACTGGAGGGAGTGTGACTCCAGGGACCACCCTCCGAGCCTTTTGCTTTACTGTCATCTGGTTTTGTAGGGACACTGTCCAAACTGCATTTGTTTTGACTTGGCTGCATTTGTCTGGACAGGGCCACTGTGTGTAGTTGCTCAGGTTGTGCACTGCACAACCCTAAAGACTCCATTCGCATCACAGATATCACAGATATAGATACTTATTGTGACACTTTTCTGGTAGTAAAGTGACTTATTCCAACAAAAGTATCTTATGACCATTTTCTGATAGACTGAAGAAGGGACTTCTTTTCCTAATTCATACCAACGTTCTGTATGGGCACAGTTATTGGATGGAGTCACTGCCTGCTTCATCTGGAGGGAGGGAATCATATTCTAACGAGGAAACCGGGGCTGTCGTATTACCTCTATGTCTGGCAGCAAAATACCTGCAGTCAAGTACAACCTGGCATCCCCTAGAGGCAGAGGAGCAGGATGGTTAAAAGCAGGGGTCAGGTTCAGCTGGTGTGGGTTCTAACTCTGGCTCTGCCACCTATTGGCTGTGTGTCTTTGGACAACTTGCTTAACCTCTCTGGGCCTCAGTGTCCACATCTGTAAAGTAGTGACGATGACAGCACCCGTCTCACGGAGCTGTGCTGAGTCTTAAACAAGTTAATACATACAAAGTGCTTAGAACAGTAGGTGGCTTGCAGTTGGTGTTCGCTGGTTTTATTAAAGCTGGCCTAACGCCTTTCTCCCAGAAGGGTGGTCATGAGAACATGAGTTGATCCCTGCAGGGAGTTTTCACAGATTGGAGGAGGTGGGTTTGCAACTGGGACGACCTTAAGGAAGAAGACCAAGGCATTAACTTGTGCAGCGTGTTCAAAAGACGACTGATTCAGTGCAGTTCGGGCAGCATCGACTGCACATTTTTACCTCCTAGACTTTGCTGTAATTTTGTAGATGGAATTTCATAAAGGGTTTTATATATTCTATCACGATTGTTAAGTTTGCAGTATTTAAAAATAGATGTGTCAAAGATACACAGTGCAGGCTATAAAACACCCTCAAACGACGTTAAAATGGGAACAGATCCATTCATTTGGGTTTCAGCTGCGTTTATCTTGTATTTTTGTTTTAATATCCAAAGACCTGTAGAAATAGGTTATTGAGTAGGAAGTTGGCCAACCCAGGGCTCTGCACCATGTGGGCACTTGTGAGTGCTGGCACAGCCTTTGGAATTTGATCCTGATTGAAATGTAGTCATTTTCCACCTGCAAAAACAGTTTTCTCCAGCAAACCTGGGGGTGGGGGAGGGTGAGTTCCCGCCTATCCTCTCTAGCAGGGGTCTCCTGCTTTCCGTCAGGCTCAGCGCCCTCAGTCCAATGCTTGTATGGTAGACCCTCTGAGAATATTTAGTGTTTGTTTGTGTTCCTACACTTAAAAAAAAGTTTGCCCTGGTATTTTGCATAAGTCTGTGATGAAACGAGCTATGTGAAATCAAACTCAACATCTCTGGGGTCTTGAACAACCCCCAGGACCTAGTAGGTCTTAACACACTTTTGGGAAGTGTGTAGATGAATGTATGTGGACAGAGGTGAAGACGATGGACTTCAAGGCAGCAGGTCTGAAGACATCTGGTGGAGAACTAAGCGTGACAGGCACGGGGCAGATCTAAGGAGGCAAGACAGAGGGTGTGGGTGTGGGTCAGTCCTGGAGTCACCTCACGATTTTCCAGCTGTGGGACCAGGGGCAGGTCTTGCAACCTCTCCAAGCCTCAGCTTCTCATCTATAAAATGGGAACAGTGATTCTACCTATGCCTCTGAGAGTTTTTGTAAGGATTAAATGAGCAAATGCAGATAAAATGTGTAAGACTAAATGTGCATGGTCCTTGTTCAGTGCATGTTAGTTGCTACTATTTCTAGAAATGATGATGGTGATGATGATGATGATGATGATGGTGATGGTGACGGTGATGATGTTGATGATGGTGATGATGGTGATAATGATGATGGTGATGGTGACGGTGATGATGTTGATGATGGTGGTGATGGTGATGGTGATGATGTTGATGATATTGATGGTGAGGAGGATGATGGTTATGAGGATGGTGGTGATGATGATGATGGTGATGATGATGATGGTGCTGGTGATGGTGATGATGTTGATGATAGTGATGGTGATGAGGATGATGGTTATGAGGATGAAGATGGTGATGGTGATGAGGATGATGATGGTGATGATGGTGATGAGGATGATGATGGTTATGGTGATGATGGTGATGGTTATAATGGTAATGAGGATGATGGTGATGGTGATGGTGGTGATGATGATGATGGTGATGATGGTGATGATGATGGTGATGGTGATGGTGATGATGTTGATGATATTGATGGTGATGAGGATGATGGTTATGAGGATGAAGATGGTGATGGTGATGATGGTGGTGAGGATGATGGTGGTGATGGTGATGATGGTGATGGTGATGATGATGATGATGTTGATGATAGTGATGATGATGATGATGATGGTGATGGTGATGGTGGTGATGATGATGATGGTGATGATGGTGATGATAGTGATGGTGATGAGGATGATGGTTATGAGGATGAAGACGGTGATGGTGGTGAGGATGATGATGGTGATGATGGTGGTGAGGATGATGATGGTTATGGTGATGATGGTGATGGTTATAATGGTAATGAGGATGATGGTGATGGTGATGATGGTGATGAGGATGATAGTCATGGTGATGATGGTGATGATGACGGTGGTGGTGGTGGTGATTATAAGTGTTCTTTGGTGGTCTGAAGACTTTGACCACGTAGATTATTGCTTTCCAGGATGATTTGCAGGAATTCAGCCCCCCCCAGACATTTTTTCCCTGCTTATTACAAAAATTCCTCCATTGGCGAGTCATTCGTTAGGACTCCGCCTTGCGCTCTCCCAGCATCCCCAAATTTATTAAGCTTTTCTTTATGAGCTGTGTCTTTACTACCTGTTTAAGAAATCTTTCTCAAAATTCATAATTCTCCTGTTTCCTTCCAAATTTTTAAATATTTTGCTTTTCATATTTAGCTATTTAATGTACCTAGAGCTTACTTTTGTCTGTGAGATGAAGTAGGGGTTTAATTTTTGTTACTTTGTAATGAAATTCCCACATGACCACATCTTGAAGCAGTCCTTTAGTTCTTTTTTGTTGGTCTGAAAGATTTCCAGAGTATTAGATCTTTTTCCAGCCTCTAGGAGATAAACTTGGCAAAAGGTGAGTCAGATTTATTGTTTGCTTTTAAGCTAAGAGAGTCTTTTCACAGCTATGTCATTATTCAGATCGCTACAGTATCCATCCATCCATCCATCCCTCCAGCCCAAGCTGCTTGTCGGTCCCTATGCTCTTTCTGTCTGAACATTTCTGTCCTTGCTTGATTTTGAAAAATGTTTCAAAATGTTTTATTATTTCATCTAAAAATATTTCTCTCTCATTCTCCATTTTCTTGGTTAGGGATATTATTAAATATTTATTTGAGCTTCTCACTTTATCTGCCATGTCTCTGAATTTTCCTTCATGTCTTCCGTCTCTGTGTTTCTGTGTGTTGCATTCCATGTGCTCCTGTTTCACTAATTTTCCCCTTTGCGGAGTCTAATCTATGAGGCCAACAGAACAGGGATGGGCACATGTGGGACAGTGATATGATGCATAAATGGAACAACTTCAGTGCTGAGGAGAACTTGGGTCCAGATAGGACTAGGAGAAAGAAGGAGGCTGTATCCACTTCTCAGGATCCGGGAGAGGAAGGGTCCGACCCTGCTCCCTGCTACACACGTAATGGGAACAGGGCCAGTTTCATTAGAGCTGGCATCTGGGTTACCCTGATATTTTTCAGAATTGTATGATTGACTTAATGTTAATATCCAGAAGTTTATTTTTCATTTATAGCTCTTTGGGATTTTCATGGGAAATTTAAAAAATAGTGGTTTAGAACATTTCTGTTTTTGAGTGGTGGGTTTTTCTTGAAGCACATTGACAAAAGCGCCTGCCTTATATCAAACCGTTGGACGTTGACTTCGGAGATGATTTTGGATCAAGGATTCCTGCCCGATACATGTTTGTGCTTTAAGACCTGAAACGTGCCCCAGCACTGGAAGGGCTGCAACTTGTACCCTCGGCTCTGCTGTGTGACTTGAGTGTGTCACGTCTGTGAGTCTCAGTTTCCTCTTTTGTAAATGCGGAGACTGACTGAGCTCCTCTGCCTTCCTGGAGCACCCTGAGGGCCCCGTGGCATAACATATGGGAATGTGCTTTGCAAACTGAAGAGTGTTTCGGGTGCTTCTAAGTCATGTGCAGGTGACCTTCGGGGAAACTTCCCTCCATCAGGTGCTGGCATTTGGTGCCGGTCGTTAATCTCCGATGGTCGGGGGAGGGAGCTTTGAACTCCGTGGGATTTGAAATTCCTTCAAGGGGTGGTGTATACACTTCGTAAGTTACAGGTGGGCTCTTGTGCTGGGCTTGTGAAGACCCCTTTTTCTTTCCCATGGGGACGGCCAGACCTGTGTGGACATGGTGTGCAAATCTCGAGTGGCATCATGTTGGGGTTGTGGTAGAGATGTCCTACACGTCACAGAGTCTAGTTCTTCATTTCCACGTTGAGGAATAATAACAGTAACAATGTCTGCCATTCTGTGAATGCTCTTGATGCGCTAGTTGCTTTATGTATGTTAGTGGCGAGGTAGCAACCGTTATCCTTATTTTACAGATGAGGAACTTATGGCTTAGCAATGTCAACGTGAAGGGATTTTCTCACAGTTGCAGAGTTTGGAAGGGGCAGAGTTGGGTGCGAGATTTGTGCTCTCTGACCCCGAAGTCCATGTTCTGTTTAGGGCACTATGATGGTTTCGACCTGCTTTTTGTTTTCAGCCAACCAAACAACCAACCAACCAATGAACAACCATCCACCCAATCAATAATTAGTTAACCAACCAACCAACCAATGAACAACCATCCACCCAACCAATAATTAGTTAACCAACCAACCAACCAATGAACAACCACCCACCCAACCAATAATTAGTTAACCAACCAACCAACCAATGAACAACCATCCACCCAACCAATAATTAGTTAACCAACCAACCAACCAACCAATGAACAACCATCCACCCAACCAATAATTAGTTAACCAACCAACCAACCAATGAACAACCATCCACCCAACCAATAATTAGTTAACCAACCAACCAATGAACAACCACCCACCCAACCAATGATTAGTTAACCAATCAACTAACCAACTAATGAACACCTTACCCAACCAATAATAACCAACCAATAATTAGCCAACCAACCAACCAACCAATGAACAGCCATCCACCCAACCAATAATTAGCTATCCAACCAGCTAACCAACTAGTGAACAACTTACCCAACCAATAATAACCAACCAATAATTAGCCAACCAACCAAACAGTTAATCAAGAACCGTGCACTAGCCAATCAACCATGTATGTTCCTGTCAGTCGTCTGCTTGGCGCTGTGCTCTGGGCGGGAGAGAGAGCCTACGGTTCCCGTGCTTGGCCCTGCCGGGCTGAGGGAAGTGGGGTGATTATCCTGTTTGCTGCGCTGTGTCCTAATCATTTATTCAGCGGCTGCGTCTGCAACTGGGTGGCGCCTTCTGTAGGGAGAGTTTCACCTGGTGTCTTCCTACCTGTGGTGCCCTGCACAGGGCAGCACCTTGCTGTCGGGGAGCGGGGCTGGGGGCTCAGTGAACAACACACTCTCACACGCTCTCACACGCATGCACTCGCTCGCACATGCCCTCTCATCCTCTCACACTCTCTCACGCACACGCACACACACGTCCTCTGTCTCTCACACATGCACACAAACTGCTTCCTTCCTTCCTTCCTTCCGTGAGCATAAAACACAACAGGTAACCCACTAATGTGGAAGGAATGAAGGCGCCAAGCGGCTTCACAGCCTTAATCAGAAGCGCTCCGGGGTCAGAGCCATCGTGGCGGGTCTGCGTGGAAAGCGGGTCGTTGCATGCCCTGGTCTGGAGATCTCCCTCCAGCGCTGGGACGGTTGGGCATTTCCCGGGACGCTCTCCCTGGGCTCTCTCTGGACGGGGAGGGCTCTGGATTGGGGTCAGGGGTCTGAGCCCAGCTGAGCCACTAACGCCTTGGGTGGCCTCCGGCAGCCTGCCTCCGTCACCCGCGCCACCCCTCATTTTATGGACGAGGCCACCGAGGCCCTGGGACCTGAGCGCACCCCTCTCCAAAGCCCCTTCCAGCTCTGGCATTTCCAGTCTGTTCCGAATCCTCATTAACAGGGTATTTTCATTTTCCAACCTGCATTCCAGCTCCCTCCCGTGGGCCTCGGCCCTCTGGCAGGGAACCGGGCAGGTGTGCGATTCCCCGAAAGGCACCGGAGCTGTGCCCGTCTCCCAGGAAGGGGGCGAGGCCTGCAGATGCGGCCCCCTGTGTCGCCCCCGCGACGGGTGCTGCCAGGAAACTCGCTCCTGTTGGTTACGGGCCCCTCGGTTCAGTCTGCTCGGAAACCGGGTAAGTGTTTTCTTACCCGAACTCGGGTAACCGTGGGTGAAATGCATGGTTGGAAAGTCTCTGCGCTCAGAGCAGACCACACAGGGACTCGCCCAGCGAAACCCAACGCCTGGGCTCGCTCCCTTCACCTACGACACTGCCGCGGGGAAGCGGGTTTGGAGGAGGTGAACGTCTTTCCATCTGCGTCGGAACGCAGGGTGATTTTAGTTCACTGGAGGCTGAAGGGTGTCGGCGTGGCCCTGCTCCCAGCCTTGGCCGGGGCTCCAGCGTGGACGGCCCGGGAGAGGGTCCGGAGCGCCGGCCTCGGCCGTGGAGGCTGGACGTGCCCACCTGTCACGCGTGTCCAGCGGGAGCCGGAGCCAGAGAGGACGACAGCCCCGCCCGCCGCGGCCTGAGCCACATTCCGGGAGCCTGTTCGACATCCAGGGCCAGCCCGGTTTTAATCAGCCTCTCGCAGCCGCACAGGCCAAGAAAAAGCCGTAAAGCCAGAAGCAACGCTGGCGTCTGCTCCGAGCGAGAACAGAGCAGATATTGTCCCTGGCTTCCCCGATCCTGCTGACCACACAAATGGTTCTAATCAGCTTCCAGAGGCTCTCCGC
>CM052442.1:133421208-133442363 GCA_028533085.1 Varecia variegata | reverse complement strand
GAGTTCTGGAGGCCAGAGGTCCGCAGTGGAGGTGTCGGCAGGGCTGGTCCCCTGTGGGCTCAGAGGGAAAATCTCTTCTGTCTCCTGCTTCTCGTGCTGCCGACGGTTCTCAGAGCTCCTTGGCTGTGGACGTGTCATCCTACCCTCTCTCTGGCCCGGCCTTCTCCTCCGTGTGTCTGTGTCCTTCCTCTCCTGCCTCGTGTGAGGACGTTGGTCATTGGGTTTAGGATCCCCCTGGATGATAAGGGACGGCCTCATCTCGGGACCCTTGACCTAATTATGTCTTCAAGGTCCCGTTCACAGGTGCCAGGTGAACATACCGTCTGGGGGGCACCATGCAATCCACTAAGAGCTCTTTGTTTGTCCCGCCCTAACGAGACTCGGATGGCACAAGAGCTCGGGCTGCATCTGGAACCTGCTCTGTGTCTCTGTTTCAGCTCTGCACCCACGAGGCGCGGACGGCAGGCTCAGGACGGGGTGGGAGCCTGAGCCACGTCCCCTGTCTCTGGTCCCCCTCTGTCTCTCTTCACAATCGCGCTCAGTGTGTGGCTCTGGCCCGGAAGGTCTGGGGTAGGCAGCTCCGCACCAGGAACGACTTTTCTCTCTCATTTGTCCCTGTTCCCCAGCTCTGGCAGGTGTCATTTTCACACCAGGGACGGCAAGTTCAGTACTTGAGCATGAGTGAGGGGGCGAGGGAGGGAGGGTTTGCCGTGGTGTCGGTGACTGTGGCCTCCAGCCTGAGGAAGTGGAATCCACCCTCTGCCCAGCCCTCTGGGCTTCCACGTTAGGGTTTGGAGCCATAGCTACAGCCGACAGTGGTGTGTTCCTTCATCCTGTCTTGTCCCTGCTGTGCAGACAGCTCCACAGCACTGTCACAGAGAGGAGTGACAGCCCCACGATGGAATTCAGTCATTCCCAGCCAAATACCGCCCAGGGCTATCTTGATACTGACCCATTATTATAACTTTAACAAATTATGATAGCAGAAGTCTATGCTGTGTGCCAGGCTCTGTTCCAACTGATTTAATCCTCACAACAAACACATGGTCTCTGACATGAAATAATGCATTGCAAGCTGAAAAACACTATGCTGAATATTGGCCAAAAAAAAAAAAGAAAAGCAAAGACAAGGCAAGACTGCAAACTCCAAATGAGCGGACAGAATGGTGTTGAAATATTCCTGTAGCCTCTGAGCCCCCCGCACCCGTGCGGAAGATCTACCTAAACCATCAGTCCCTAAGATGCCTGTTAATCAATTTCTGGGCTCACATCAGCACGGAAGTGCTACATCCCCAAGTTCAAACTCTCGGGGTGCAGTGAGGGCTCTGAGCAGGTGTGCGGAGGACACGTTTAATTGTGTTTCACCCAGTGTTTCCCAAAGTGACCCGACCGCAGAGCCCTTTAGAAATGCAATGCTAAGAGTGCCCCGCAGGGCACGTTTCTGGGGGCCACGCTGGAGCGTGCTCACTTGTCAGGAGGATGCTTCCGGGGGGGCTTCCAGATCGGGTGGAAATGGTGGGTGGGGCCAGGTGTGCAGAGTCTGAACGGCAGAACGAGCCGATGCCCGGAAGCAGAGAGGAAGCGAGCTGCGCTGTCCGAGGGGCAGCTTAGAAGTTGGGGCCTGGGTGTGAATTTGAGCCACACGAGAGGGTCCAGGGACCCTGAAGGGGTCTGCGCCTCGCCTGTGCCTCATTGCCGGCCAGTGACCGCCAAGAAGCCCTCGTATTCTTGGCCACTGCCAGGCCCTGTGGGTTTGCAGTCTCCTGCCTGGGCCACACCTGGAACAGCTGGCACAGGGCGCGGGGGCTCAGGGCGAGGCCCGAAGGAGAGGCTGGGGGTGGGGTGTCCGCTGGCCAGGCCAGAGAGGGGCTTGCTGTTGTTCACACCCTCTGCCCCACCTGCGGGGTCCCCGTAAACGCCCTCGGCAACCTGAGGGGAGCCCTCGCATGGGCAGCTCTGCCTCGCCTCACCTGCTGGGCCCGCGGTGGGGTGTGGAGCGCTGGTGTTTTTGGAAGCAGCGGGGCCTGCAGCTTCCCCGGGGCAAGGCAGAGCCTGCGAGGTGGCCCCACCCTGCCCGGCCAGCGCCTGAGTAAACACGGCTCCTATGACTGCACAGCGGACAGCTGGAAAGGAGCCTGGAGCTTCTTCTAGTGCAAAACTGCTCACGGGGCAGTGGGGAAACCAAGGCCAGGAGCGGGGAAGGGGCTGCCTGCGGCTGCCAGCCTGGGACCCAGTCTCGGGGACTCCTGGCTGCCTGCCGGTCCCGCTGGTGTGTGCTGTGCAGGGAGGACGGCTGGGAAGCTTATTTATTGAAACCGCCTCCACTTATAAAACAAAAGAACAGTGACAAACACCATGATTCTTTCTTTCTTGAGTTTTCAAAACACAAAACTATTTTTCTAGAAACCTGATTACCTTGTGCAGTTTTCTTACTGCTTGTCCAATTAATTTTTAAAAACGATTAGCATTTAAAAATGTTTTTTCATGGAAAATTTCAAATGCATGCAAAAGTAGAACAGAGTCCTGTGTGTGGGTCACCCAAGGTTAACGATTATCAGCTCACCAACCTCCTTTTCTCTGTACTTCTGCCCACCGCCCCCAAGCCAGGACTTTTCTGAAGCGAATTTGTGATATTGTATCTTGTCATCCCTGGATATTTCAGTATGTAATGCTAATAGATAAGGATCTCTCTCTTTTTAATTAAGCATTTTATGTTGAGATAATGGTAGATTTAGATGCAATTGTAAGAAATAACAGAGAGGTGCCTTGTACATTTCAGTCTCTTTCCCGTGATATATAACCATGATATTATCATGCCTAAAATATTTAACAACTGTTACTTAATATCATCCACTGTCCAAACAATGTTTACATTTCCCAAGTGGCTCATAATTTTTCTTTTTACAGTTTGTTTGACTGATTAGCTTTTAATTAATTAAAGTTGTCCAAGTTAACCACTTGTCCAAGTTGAATGTCCAAAACTAGTTGATTAAATATTTTAACTGTTTGAGATATAATTTGTATCCCTGCCATACAATTCGCCCATTTAAAGCATACAATTCAATGGTTATTTATTAGCTTTTGTTTTGCTTTGTTTTTTGAGACAGGGTCTGGCTCTGTTGCCAGGGCTCGAGTGCAGCAGAGTGATCACAGCTCACCACAGCCTCAAACTCCTGGGCTCGAGAGATCCTCCTGCCTCAGCCTCCCAAGTAGCTGGGACTCCAGGCACTGCACTACCAAGCCCGGCTAATTTTTTTATTTTTTTGAGAGACAGTCTCACTATTGCCCGGGCTGGTCTCAAACTCAGGTGATCCTCTTGCGTTGGTCTCCCAAAGTGCTAGGATTACAGGCATGAGCCACCACACCTGGCCTATTCATTAGCTTTTAATTTGAAGTGTAATGTGCACCCATTGTAGGGAATTCAAACAGTACCATCTTGTAGAACATTAAAATGAAAGCTCTCTGTATACAAAAGTCATCACTATTAGTGAAGGCCTCCTTTTTTTATTATACTAATTTAATAATCATACAAATGATATATATGACAGATTGGCAAAAAAAGAAAAAAAATACCCTAAATCCTGTACTAGAAATAACTACCAGATTTATCTCAAATTTTGCTTCTCCTGAGGGTGTTTTTTTAAAATGCAAAATTTAGAAAATCTTGTACTCCTTGTGCTAGCTTGGATATTGATACAGACTTGCTGCTGAGTGAGTTCTCTTTGCTATACTCTAATGAGACCCAAATAGCGGGCAGGGGTCTCAAGGTTGTCCCTGGGGGTCCTGATCAAGGTGTCCGTGGAGAGAACTCAGGGCATTGTTGAAACTGGTTGGAAAAATGTTGCACCTCTATTTTCTCTAAGCTCTAACTGCAACTTAGCATTTCCTTCCTTTATGGACACAGGCACCGAGCCAGTAGCATTAACAGACTCTGTCACTTTGTCACCAGCGAAATCACATTTTCTAATCACAGGAGAGCTGCGGCTGCTTTTCCAAAATACAACTTGAGCTCCGTGCTACTTTGAGTCTGTGCGATGCGTGTTTCTAAAAAGGCACATATCTGACCAAATCATAATTTAAACTATTTTGATAACTGAATTTCAACATAATTGTTTCTTTTGTAATCCTGCAAATTTTGTACTTTTAGAAACATTCTGAGAAGGGCCCATTGGTTTTGTGAGACTTCCAAAGGGGTCCGAGATCCCCTAAGTTTAACAACGCTTGGATTGGAGAGAAATCGCTTTTTTTCCTAAGTCACCGATGATTTATTTTTAATTTTTAATTTTTAAAATATCCAGGGCCCCTTTGCAGAGCTCATTTGCCTCCCACTTCCCACCCAAATCCGTTCTTGTTTTTCAGGGCCGAACGCAACCCCGGCGCCAGGGTCCCGGGGAGAGGGGCAGCGGGCAGGGGGCTGTCGGGCCGTCTGTGTCGCAGAGGGAGCTGGGCAGGGCTGTTTTCCATGGCTGCCTGCCTCCTCTGGGATGGGTACGCAGCTGGTCTTCACAGCGCTGGGCCTGCCCTCCTGCAGGGATCGTTTCAGGAGAAAATCCATCTCGCTGTCCACATGTTGTGTTGCCCTCGATCCCGGGGACAGGGAAGGAAAACCAAAGCTCCCCCACTTCCAGGAGGCAATTCACCCACTTCTTTGCTGGATGGGGGTGAGCAGGAAGCCATGCCGGCTCTGGAAGTTTCCAGGGCAGCAGGTCAGAGCCGGCAGGAGGAACCAGACGGAGCCATTGCACGCAACTCTGTCTGATGGGGGGACAGTTACCTTCCCAGGTGATCTGCGCGGCTCACCCACACGCAGGACTTGGCCGTGACCACACACTGGTGGGTACCATGGAAATTCTGACCTGGGCCTTCTGCCTCTGGCCCCAGCCCCTGGCTTTGCTATGACCACATGACTGTGGCCACGCAGTAAGTCAGCCCAGCCCAGGGGCCAAGGGTAGCCCTGGAAAGCCAGGAAGTATCATCCGGAAGAGAAAAGCGATTGGCCCTTTAAGCTGGATGAGGCTGAGCCTATCAACCACGTGGCTTGCCACATGCCACGTGCCACGTGCCACGTGCCACGTACTGTGCTGAGTTCCCACCTGTTACCTCCTTTAGTCCCTGCAGCCGCTGGTGGCAGGCAGCACCTGAGCCTGCTGCCTGGTCCACGGCCCCAGCTCTGCCACTCATCAAGGTGTCACCAGGGCTGGTTCCTTCTGGGGGCTGCAGGGAGGATCCTTTCCCTGCCTTTTCCAGCTTCTAGGGGCTGCTGCATCCCTGGGCTTGTGGCCTCCCCCTGCCTCGAAGCCAGCAGCACTTTGTCTCTCTGGCCTGGTTGTCATCATATCCGTCCCCGATTCCCTACCTGCCTCCTCCGTCCACAGTGAAGGGCCCTGCGATGACATGTGACCCACCTGGGTGATCCAGGCCACCCTCCCTATTTTAAGGTCACTGATTAGCACAAGCTGAATTCTACCTGCAGCCTTAATTCCCCGTTGCCACATAAGGTAACATATTCTCAGATCCTAAGGATTAGGATGTGGGCATTTTGGGGAGTCACTAAACTCCTAAACCCGTGGATGTGTTTGGGGGCAGTTGCCACGTGTAACAGCTGCTGTGCTTCTTGGAAGGTTTCCTGTTCTAGTGACGCCCGCTGGGGATTCCCTTCACACACACAACTTCAGGAAGCCACATTCATTCATTCATTCACCAAAAACTGAGGGTGCCTTGCGAGGGTCTGGGGCTGCAGCGGGAAGCGAAACAGACACAGCACCTGCCCTTGTGGGATTTGAAACTAGTGGGGAGACAGGTGATAAGAAAGGAAATCAATAAAAACTTAATGACCAGGGAGTCTTGCTAGGAATTAAGGGAAGGGGAGCTGGCGTGGTCCAGGACGGCCCCTTCTAGCAGATGACACCTGTGCTGTCCCCTGAAGGATGACAAGGATCTGGGCGTGAGTGGGAGGAGGAGGGATGGACTTTGCAGGCAGAGGACAGAGCTTTGGAAGGACCCACGGGGGAGACGGGGCTTGGTGTGAGAAGAGGCCCGTGTGGCTGGAGCACAGAGAGTCGGGGGCATGGGGAAAGTGCCAGGGGTCAGAGGCCAGGGGTCGGGGTCAGATCACAAAGCCTCTGGCCTCATGATTGGTGGTGGGGGTGAGTTTGTATTTCACTCTGAGCCCCAAGCCGGGGAGTGGCATGACTGTGACGCTGTATTCTGTGTGTTTACGCGTCCCTGGAGCGTCCAGGATTCTCAGCTCATGCCTGCATCAAACCCTGCCAGAAAGGAAGGCCACGGCTAGGTGTGGTGCTCTTGATGGTGTTATTCCAGGAGAGAGACACCTGGTTATCCATCCCCTACATGCTGTGATTTGATTTACTGTCCCCGAGGCTTCCACTGCCCTGACCTATGCCCTTGGAACTCCCTCTCCCAGCGTGCTGTGGTTTGAAAGTTTGTGTCCCCGGATTCATGTTTTAGAGGCTGAGACCCAATGTGATGGCATTCTCAGTGGCTTCTCTTCACCCTTCGGTCAAGGGAAGGCATCCTACGTGGCCTAACCCTAACCCCTAACCCTAGCCCTAACCCTATCTCTAACCCTTGACCCTAACCCTAACCTTATCTCTAACCCCTGACCCTAACCCTGACCCTAACCCTAACCCCTGACCCTATCCCTAGCCCTAGGGTGTTCACTCTCAGGTCTGTGATGTCACTTATCCCACCCAATGGCAGATTCGGCACCATGCTGGTCACTAAAGGAAGACCCAGAGCAATTGCTCAGCGATGACTCATTTGTGTGTGTATCCCAGAACATTCTGGAACAAGCAAGCGTGACTGGATGGAGTGTGGTCTTAGTGTGGCTGTCCTGCAGGTGGGGCATGCTAGAGAGTCTGGGAGGACAGTGGCTGCAGTGAAAGCCGGGCCAGTCTCTTCACGGGGAGGCTTCTTGGGTCAGGTCCCTGCACCTTCCCGCCCTCGGCATTCTTGAGTCAACGGGAATTAAACTGAAGCAATGACTGGTGATGCTGGGAACAACCTCCTCCTCCTCCCCCTCCTCCTCCTCCTCCTCCTCCTCCTCCTCCTCCTCCTCCTCCTCCTCCTCCTCTTCCTCCTCCTCCTGCTTCTCCTCCTCCTCCTCGTCTGGGGTGAATGCTCCCGACACAGCTCGTGTGCTTCTCGAGGTAAAAGAATGATGGAAAGCGGGGCCTCTCCCACAACCCGCTCTTCTTCTCCATGCCAGGGTCTGATGTCCCCTACCCTGGTCACCATGGGGACTCCAGCCTGGCCATGCACAGGGTGGGTGAAAAAGCAGATGTGAAGCGGGGACAGGCCGGCTTTCCAGGTTTGAAGCCCAGGTCTATGGCTTGCTAGGCTGTGTGACCACGGATAAATTACTTAACTTCTCTGGGCGTCATTCTCCTTTTCTGCAGAACGGAAAGACAAGAACCCGTCTCTGCAGGGCTGTGGTGATTATCAGTGGTTTACCCACATTACGGCTCAGGAGTGAGTGGGGGACAGGCTCAACACTCGCTCCAGAAGGCATCAAGTTCTCCACTCTCGGGGCCGTGAGCCACGTGCACTGGGGGCCTGGCCCCTGCGGGGGTGTCCCTCCTCCCTTTGCTGTCCATTCAGCTTTCCAAACAACTCACAGGCCTCTCTTCCCCCCATGCCCTAAAACCACGTCCTGGGGGAGCC
Source organism: Varecia variegata (assembly GCA_028533085.1). NCBI lineage: Eukaryota > Metazoa > Chordata > Mammalia > Primates > Lemuridae > Varecia > Varecia variegata. Next base: position 133,434,680 of record CM052442.1, on the reverse strand, counting down.
CCATTCACGCGCTCTGCTCTAGGGAGCAGAGAGGGACGTCTGGGGCCCATGTTTCTTGGACGTTCTGTTATTCTCTCTCCCCCATGAGCCTCACACGCCACATGGGTGGCTGGAGAGGTTTTGTTTCCATGAGAGGAATAGACCGAGGACAACCTGCGTCCCTGGGGGACCAGGAGCCACTGGATGGAATTCGTGGCCTGGGGTTTGATGGCAGGTGTGAGGAAGCACCTGTCTGCACAGTGGGTGGACAGGACAGGCTCTGAACCAAGGTTTGCGGCTTAAAGATGATGCTGATGGTCACAGCGGACTTGGGACTGACACAGGACCCTCCCCAGTTTCTCCCACTCCTCCAGACCCCTGGGATGAAGCACCTTCTCGTGGCTTGTGGCACATGTGAGGGGCTTGTGGTCAGGGAGAGGGGTCTCAAAGGCTTTTGCTTCCTACAGAATTCATCACTGGCCCTGGGGGTGGTATAGACGGTGACAGGAGACAGGTCTCTTTAGAAACCAGTTGTTGAAGTTAAGACACAAGAACCCAAAATATGGCCTGGTCCTGTTCCTTCCCTCAAGGCACCCACCTGACCCTCCCAGGGTGTCCCTACTCCTTCTCCAAGGCCCAGCTCGAGTGCTGCCTTCACCATGCAGCTGTCCCCACCCGTCCCCAGACACAAGTGACCTCTTCCTTCTTTGGGCTTCCAAAGCCCCTCTCCACGTGGCCGGGGCCCCGGCGTCCTGGCTCCGAAGCACACAGCCCGGCTCAGAGTGGCCGACGTGAATGTCGGTCTGGTCTGAGGGTGGATGGATGGGTAGCTGGCGTGCCAGGTGGATTCGTGTCTCCCGGAAACTCATGTCCACCTGGAACCTGAGAATATGGCCTTATTTGGAAATAGAGTCTTTTCAGATGTAATTCAGTTAAGGTCACGCTGGATGAGGGTGGCCTCAACCCGGTGGCTGTGTCCTTATGAGAAGAGGAGAGTCAGGTGCACAGGGACACACAGAGGCCGTGTCACGGGGGGCAGAGATGGGAGGGCCGTAGCTGCAAACCCAGGAGTTGGGCAACCACTAGGAGAGGCAGGGAGACCCTGGCTAGAGGGGCTGGGACCTCTGCCCTCCAGAGCAACTGTCCTCTGTGGCAGGCACTTTGTTTCGGCAGCCCCCAGGGGACCCACCCAGGTGCCATCTGCTCCAGAATGGGTGTCCGGTGTCACACAGCAGGTGTCCAGCATCATGTCACTCAGCTGATAGCACTGTCCCACCCACCGTGGCCGAGGCACTTTATCTCCTGTCGCTGTGTCCTTGAACAAGATCATGCATGCCAGCGAGAGTGTGTGGGGGTGGCACTCACGGGACTCGTGGGGTGAAGACTGGGGAGGAATTTGAGTTTCCTCGAGGAAGAGGCAGCAAACGGGGCGGAATGGTTGGGTCTCGGGCTTTGGAATCTGACAGACCCGGGTTCCAACTCCTCTGCTACTCAGCTGCTAAACTCAGTGAGCTCAGGCTCACTTCACTCCTGTAATCTCCATCTTCCCATCTGTAAAATGGGGCTGATGGCCGTACCCACCTCGCGGTTGTGCCGTTAGGATGAACTGGTGGTTGCTACGGAGAGTTCAGTGCAATTCTCAACATGCCACAAGTGCTCTGTGAGTTGCAATAGCAGCGATCGTGTTAACAAACCGTGGTAGGAGTGGTGTTTGCAAAGTGCCCAGGCTGGGAACCTGGGTGCGTGGTCCCCAGGGGCTCACCCCCAATTCTGAGGTTCCTTTCGCTGGGAACAGGGAGCTGAGGGAGAAGGGGGCTTTGTTCGCTAACAGGAAAGATCTTCTGTCCACCAGCTCCCGCAAAGACGGTCCCGGTGGCGGTGGCCGACCCGCCTGATGGGAGGCTCGGCCGGGAATGTTTTCTTTCCATCCGTCTCTCGGAGACATTTTCTTGCCAATCAGGGCGTTGGGGAGGCAGGCGGGGAACAATGGAACGCGTTGTCCTCGCTCCCCGCTGACTGGGCTGCGCGGACAGAGTTCACTCAGCGTGTAATCCTTGAGGCATGTGGAGCCCGCGGCAGCGAGGGAGGGGGGAGTTGCCCCCGTGTCAGGGAATTAGAAACAGATTGCGGGACGGGACCACAGCATCCGAGGTGGGCCTTCCTCGGGCCCCACACGGCACTGCCAGCTGATCTTCCCGGGACGTTCTGAGAACGTGCTGCTGGCCGCGGGGGCCGGTGCGGACCGGGGCAGCTTTCGCCGTGAGGCACCTTGTCAGGCTGGACCCACCCGGGGGGACACGGGCACCCACCAGTGTGGCGCCTTTTCCCCTCTGATCCACTTCGATGTCTCCACACTCGTGTCTGTAGCGGAGGCTGGTGTCGCTCCGTGGCAGAGGGAAAAGCCCCCCGTGGGTCAGGCTGGACAGCGAGCCCCAGACCTGCTCCTGCTTCTTCAGTGACCCTGCACATGACCGCGTGACCGTGGCCTTGTCACTCTCTCTGAGTCTCGGCTTCCTACATATAATGTACAGACGGGGCACGGGGGGCCGTGCCTGCTCTGCACGAGGAGACAGGCAGGGAGTCATCTCTGCGAGAGGTGGTGGAAGGTCTAGGATGCTGGGAAGGGAGGAAAGTCGGAGGTAATTTAATTTGGGAGTTCCTAGCCCTGGTTGCAGCCGGATCACCCAGGAGCTCGGGGTCCGACTCCCAAGCTCCCTCCTGGCTCGGGCAGGGTCTCCAGGGCCGTGGGGTGAGGCGACCTCTGGTAACTCGCCAATGATTCTAATGCAAAGTGAGTTTGAGGGGATGATCTTGGCTCTTGTCTTCCAAGTTCCAGCATTTTCAGGATTTCAGGGAGATTTTGTTCATTTCCTTGCCCCCTGAAGCCCCTGCTTCACTCTCCCCCCACCTCCTCCCTCAGCAGCTCTCTGGAGCCAGGGCACTGGCTCCCGCAGCCTCCCTCGGACGGAGACTGGACGTGTCACATCCTGCCCGTGGGCCGTCGTGCCTGGGACACACGGGGGCTGCCCCTGCTCGGCTTCCAAACTGCCTCACCTCTTGGAGGAGGGGGTGTCTTTACTGCTATTAAATTTAGGATAGACTATTCCTTTTTAGTGGTAATTATTAGCATTTCACAGTAGGGACAACACTATTGTCACCACTGTCCTTAGGATGCGGGGGCTCCAGGCAGGTGTGTTTTGCCAGGCTCCTGTCTTTCCGAACAATCTGACAGCTCTCAATCAGTGTCAGCGTGATTCTGATGTCTCGTGATCTCAAACACGCTACAGACAGTCCTTGCTTTACAACGGAGTGACAGTGACGGGCACTCAGTGCGCTCCTGGACGTGCCAAGGTCCACGTCTGGACAAACTCATCTTAAATCAAAAAAACCTTAAGGTGAAAGTCCATTTTTGAGTTATGATATTTTCAACTCACGATGGGTTTATCCAGACTTGACCTTGCTGTAAGTTGAGTGTCGTCCGAGTGCTGCGTTGGTCAGCGGTGCCAGGACAGGCCTGGCTGCCGGGTGTCCGCCTCTGGGGCGAGGTGTCTTCTGAGCGATGAGGATGGAACCAGCCCAGGCCATGTCCTGCAGGGACCAGGCTGAGAGGAGACACCCCGGGCCTCCTTGCGTTTGAGAAGCAAGGGGTAGAATTACACCGTGTTCCTCCTGTCAAGTGCCTCTTTCCCGCCAGGAAAGGCTTCAGAGGAGAGTTCTCAGACTGCAGAGGCCAGAGGTCAGAGGTGAAGCACGTGGGGGAAGGGCGTGGGGGTGAGGGGTGGGCGGATGGCATTCCAGGATTCCAGGGGCTCCGGGAGCTGGACAAAGGGAGAGGCTTGAACTCTATCATGGTGACAGGCAGCCACCAAGGGCCTTAAGCCTGGGCACGGCCTGGTCCACTCAGCTTTCTGGAAGGTCAAGGGGGACCCGTGGCCAGAGAGCTGCCCACACGAGCCATGGCCTGGCCTCACGGAAGTGAGTCTGTGGTGTTATGATGATCTATTGTCAGGTCACACATATCCTGGTCCCTAAAATTACAGCAATTTGAATACATGTTTTACAAAACCAAGCATCCCCTGCCCCCCTCCCCCACGAAAAGACGGTACACGCAGCCCAGTTAACTTGGGGAGGGTTTCAGGCAGGTGCTGTCTGCAAGGTGTGGGTTGGAGACCCCAGCGTGGGCTGGTGGGGACCCCAGGGCTGGCACAGCGGGTGTTGTCACCAGTCCTGGCCTCAAAGGGAAGGGAAGGAGGAGTTACTGGGACCAGGGAGGGTGGCCCTAAGGAGAGGTCCACAGAGGCTTGGTCTTTGTAGGGGATGCAGCTGCCCCACAAGGTCCAGGGAGAGAGAGGGAGACTGAGCCCCAACCCACTGCTCTCCTGCCCTCCTGTCACTTGCCGGTGCCACCCATTGGCCGAGCCTGGCCAGAAGTCAGATGACAGGGACCTACCAACTGCAGTCCAGCAGAGCAGGGGGCGGAGGAGCCAGAGCTGGAGGAGCACTGGGTGGGGGAGGCAGAGATAGAAGGTGCCCAGCACCAGGACCCCACTGTCTATGCCTCTTTGAGAACTCACAGGGTCTTCAGGACTTTGAGTCCAAAGACTGAGCTTTGAGTGTTTCTGGCTCCATGGGATGGAAGCTGGACCCCACTGAGCCTCGGTTTCCCCATCCCCTGCACCCAGGTTCTTGCACTCAGGTGGTCCTAGCCAGCCTTACTCCCAGCACACAGAACCGAAAGGCGGCAATTGCTGGAGAAAGCATTTTGCAAACTATAAAGTATTCGACAGATACAAGGCAAAGATGCTATTTTGTCCCGCAGCCAGAGTGGCATATGTTGTTTTTAATCAGACAGGCAGTGACCTCAGTCAAGCCTGTGTTTTGTGAGGACCATGGTCTGATGTTATTGCTCCATCTGAATAGAGGCCACCAGGAAAGCCTGCTTTTAGCAGGAGTCTTTTTCTTTTAAATCACCATAGAATTCTCCTTCCTTTCTCTCTTCCCCATTCTCTGACTCACGTTCTCCTCTCTTCCCTCGCTCAGTGTTTATGATTTGCTCTGCTGGAAAGTAGCAGTGACCCCTCCACACGGCAGGAAGAGGAGAGCTGGGGGGTGCAGGTCTCTGATGGGGGGTGAGGACAGGGCGGCCACACACCAGACAGGAAGGAATGCCCCTCCTCAGCCCTGAACTTGCTAACTTCCCTGTGGCGCTCTCACATGCTGTTATTTTCCTTAAGGGTGTGTGAGTCATACCCAAAGCTCACCTCTAACTCCTCTCTTCTTCCACCCGCCTCGGCTGCCTTGAGGTCCAGCCCAATTCAGCTGAATGACTATTTATCCAGCACCTCCCATGTGATGGATTCAGGAGAGCTGGCCAGAACAAATTGCAGAATCAGAAAGTCTGAGTATTGTCAGGCCTCTTGGAACTTGTTGCCAATTTGCTTTCTGTTCCCATGGGGAGTGCACAGGGCTGCCCTTTTCATCACAGCCTCGCCAGCACTGGGTATTATGTTTTATTGTGTTTTAAGAGATGTACCCTGTGGAGGCCCATTCATCTCACAGCGGGGCATCCTCCAAGGTGGAGCCCAGGAGGAGTAGGTCTGCACTCGCCCAGGTCCTGGGTGTGGGTGACGTCAGGCTGAAGTGTGGGGCTCTGGGAGGGAAGGCAGTGGGGTCGGGAGGGAGGAAGGTGGGGATGTGGGGAAATATGAACTTGCGTGCTGTGCTGGCTGGAGCATAAACTGGTGCAAACCCTTGGAAGCTCAAGCTGGTTCTGCTAGGACATGTTGGGCCACTGCACACCCAACATGGTAGGCAGGACAGCATCCCCATCTCCACCCCAAAGACATCCACTAATCCCCAGAACCCGTGACTATGTCACCCTGCATGGAAAAATGCTCTCCGCAGATGTGATTAAGTTTAGGATGTGAGATGGGGAGATAGATGGTCGTGCATTACCCAGGTGGGCCCAGTGTCACCAAGGGGTCCTCCCAGGTGGGGGGGACAGCTCAAGGGAGAGGAGATGTAAGAACGGAAGCAGAAGTTGGAATGATGGGGCCACAGCCCAGCAATGCTGGAGGCCCTGGGAGCCGGCAGAGTAGATCCTCCCCTGGAGCCTCCGGGATGCAGCCCAGCTCACACCTTGATTTTTGCCCAGTGAGACCCATTTTGCACTTCTGACCTCCAGAACAAATGTGAAGGTAACAGATTTGGGTTGTTTTAAGCCACCGTGTTTGTGATGCTTTGCCGAGCAGCCATAGGAAGCTAACACACTCGACCACTCTGCACCCCTGTGTACATTCTAAACACCCTCACCAGGTCCCTAAAGGAGCACGGATGAGGATGAGGATGTGCATGTGGTGTTGGGACGCTGGTGTGCGTGACCCCTGGGGACAGTGGGCAGGGCATCCCGCACCATGGTGCACAAGGCAGCTTGTGGGAAAAACAGGCCAGGTGTGCACAGAGCCCCAGAGAGGGCCCTACACCGTGTGGAGCAGGAAACGGCATCGTGAATGGTCAGTGGAAAACACCCGTGCACTCTGTCTTTGGGTGAGGCAGAGCCCGGAAGGGACCCCCGAGGGCTGCTTGTATCCAGTCGGTGACAACTCATTGAGCTGTGCACTTTTCTGCCTGAATATTATCCTCCAACAAGATGGTTCCAATAATCCACATACACAAACCAGCAACAAGAACACCTTCAAGTCTGCGGAGACCCAGCCAGCGTGGGGGCCGGGGCTGGGCGTGAGTGTGCGGCAGGCCAGGGAAGGCTGCAGATGTGCCGGGAGGTGACCCAGCCTGATCTGGGGGTCCTGGGGCGTCGGAAAGGGCTCGCCAGCCTCCCCCGCACCGAGAGTGCCGGTGCTGTAATCGGACCGCAGGCCGGGCTGGGGCAGCCACACTGGAGCGGGAGGCTGAGGCTTCCGCCCTGCATACTAATGAGGCTGGCCCCAGCCATGTGATGGCCGCACCCCTGGCCAGACAGCCAGGGAGCTGGGCTGGGGCCACCTGCCCAGCAGGCCCAGGGTCCCCCCAGGCTGTTGCTGTCCCCCTGCCGGGCCCACCTCTGGAGAAGGGGACAGAGAGTCCCTGCTTGGGAGGTGAGAATCGAGTTCACTGAAAACGTCAGCCTCAGCAGAGCCTCTGCTTGCTGCCTTCTAGGTAAACACAGCCGTGTTTAAAGAATCCACGGGGAGGTGTTTCAGCCTGAAGGGAGGGAAGGTTCCCGGCCTCACTCTGAGCCCAGCTGGGACCGACTCATTCCCAGGACAAATTAAAGCCACAGCCCACTGTAGCTCAGAGCCATGTCGAGGTCCTTCTGAGGGTCTTGCACCGGGAGGCGGCCACTTGGCCGGCCCTTGACCATGGAGCTGCGTTCGGGGGCCTGCCGGGTCCCCCGCCGGAACGAGGGACTTTATGGAAAAATTGAGCCCTGAGCACATACAGAGGAAATTCCAGGGAGCGTTACTGACAGGCTTGTCTTGGAAGGCAGCTGGTTACCTTGGCCCCAGCCCAACTCGCTCGCTCTCCTCTCGGCACTGCCCTGCCACCACCCAACTTTCCTTTTCCCTCAAAAGAAAAAAAATATCACAACCAGAGAGGCTCAGTTGTATCAAGCAGAAAGAAACCGAATTAAGGGAGAAATGACAAACCCCTAAGGGGCATAAAACCTCCCTGGCCCTTACAGACCCTTGTCCGTTTTCTGGGGGGGAAAGACAGCCCTGGTGGGCCGGGGGACACACACGGTCACCCTCTGAGCACCCACATTTGGAGTCTTACCACCCACCAGAACTTGCTTTTTCCCCGGGGAGCAGCTCAGCACCCACTTTGCATCTCCGCGAGTGACCAGGTGTGCTCGGCCACACCCAGGTGGAGACCCGGCGCGTCCTGGCACCCCCGGGCTCCCTGGCCCTCTTTCCCGGCCGGTGTGTCCGTCTCCCGCAGCCAACCCGAGTCCGACTTTTATCGCTGTTGGTTTTGGGGCTCTTCCACGTTCTGTCCACAGGATCCCATGGCATGTTTGGTGTCACGTCCATGTTGTTCCCGTGTCAGAACATCCGTGAGGTGCATCTGTGTGGCTGGGCTGGCCGTGTCTGGCTCTTTCTCGTTGCCGTGCGGAATTCCATTTTATGGACACATCCTGGTTGTATGTACGTCTCCCTGTGGGGGGGACATTTGGGCTGTTCCCATTTTTTGGATGTTTTCAGTGAGGTTGCCGTGGACCTTCTTGTACGTCATCTTTTGGAGGCTGAGATCTTTACACGTGTCCCAGCGTCGAAACAGTCCTGTACACGCCTCCACACTTGTTAGCATCTCCACCTCACAGACAAGGAAACCGAGGCACAGTGATGCTGCCTTGTTCAACGTCCCAGAGGCAGGGCAGGGCTGGGGTTCAAACCAGACCCCTGTGGTTGAGAGCTGAGCTCTTAGTTCTTGACAGTCTGCAAGCGGCTCAGCCTTTCAGGGGTGAAGTTGTGAGGGACCCCCAGTTTCACAGCGCAGGGGATTTGTCTGGGCCCGGAGGCCGCTTACTCCTGCTGGGCTTCACACCTTCCTACTCCCCACCCGCCCCACCCCCGGCCCTAGCCCCAGCTGCGCACTCCCGGCTGCAGGGAGCCCCTGCAGCTGTATTAAATGTCCCGGGAAATGCAGGATCTCTTGCCATCGGGGAAATCCCTGTAAATCCTGTGACAAACAGCTCTAATCTGGTGTTTAATGCGGAGCCTGAGGTCGGCAGTGGCAGTGAGGGAGGGTGCGTTGGCTCCGGGAAACATGATTGTGCCAGGGCCGGGGGTGCACGTGGCCTCTGGGAGGCAGGTGGCCTGCTGTCCCCACGGTGGCCAGCTGAGCACGGCAGAGGCTGGGCAGCTTCACCACGGGGCACCGCCCGGCTCCTGGCCCTTGGGGTGCGTGGGGAGAGATGAGATAATCCGCGTGAAACCCAAGCTCGGCCTGGGAATGCTGTCGGCCGCGGTGTTTTCGGCTGTCCGTAAGTGGGACTCTCTTTCCCCCAGTCCCTTATCTGGGTAGCTCGTCTGAGACCCTGGAGGCCAGATCTGTTTCAGGATTCGAATCTGTTAGATTTTAGGATGTTAAATCAGTGCTTACATTGTATACCATTAACAGCCCCGTGGGAGCCTGGGCTGGACCTGTAACGAGAGTCTGGGCAGTTTCTGCCACAGCCCTGTGGACGCACAGCCATGGCCATCGTCACCCCAGCTCGGGTGGCTGCGCTGCTCATAGGGCGCATGTGCCAACACTCGCTCAGACATCTGGTGGGTCTCTCTGCAGACTCAACTGCTCACTCTGAGCCCTGGGCGTGTGCGGTGTGGGGTGTGTGTGGTGTGTTGTGTGTGGTTTGGTGTGTGAGTGTGTGCATGTGTATGTGTGAGAAGCTGCTGCTCCCTTAGTCGGACTTGATCATCATCTCATCCTGCACAGCGTAAGCATCTTCTTGAACGATGCTAGATTCTAATGCATGAAAAAGTGTGTTTTCTCCTACGACGAGACCCCTAACCTCAGCAGCTGCTCCATGTGCTCGTTCACAGAAGGAACGGTCTGTGCCAACACTGGGGAGAGAGAGCCGGGTCTTTTGCCTTCTTGAGAAGAGTCATGGGGCTGTGTTTGATGCATAATTTAATTGGCTTCAGTGGGGTTTGCCTCGCATGCCACGGCGTGGCTTGATGGTGGGGTTCGCTCACGTGTCTGGCGGCCGATGCTGGCTGTTCACGGGAGCCTCACGCTTGGTCCGACTCACGGCATGGAAGCAGAGCTCCACGCATGCAAGGTGGCAGCTGGTGGCATTTTTATGGTCTAGTCTTGGCAGTCGTTTCCACTGTACCCTACTGGCTGAGACAGTCACAAAGTTCCACCCAGGGCCACCACTTGGTGGGGGGAGTGGCAAGATCACATCCTAAGAAGAGCACATGGCATGAGGGTGGCATGGGGGGTGGCATGGGGTGCGTGTGACGGCCACCTTTGGAAAACACAAACTGCCATAGAAAGCTACGCTGCCTGCCCCTGAAGGCCTCCGGGATCTCTGGGACACTTCCAGGTTCACTGAGGTTTTTGGGGAGCCTCCCGCCCAGACACGAACCCCCACAGGCCGCCTGGGAGCCTCCGTGGGTATCTCAAACCTCATGGGCCCTTTAGGCTAAAGATACTTAGTGGCATCCTTATTAATGGTAATCTTTAAATCAATTATGAATACGATTTATAATATAGTTACTCATTTATAAACAGATGTTTTATTTATTATTTATAATAAAACTTACATACCAATACTATATTATATACTTATCTAATTTTATATTTTATTTATGTACAATGTATATTTCATATATGATTTTTAAAAGTTTTATATAATTATATATTTACATATTTTATCTATTTATATAATAAATTCAATTATATTTATATTGATGAATGTAAAATATTTATATATAAAATATTTTATAATAATGATAAAATTTACCACTTTAATATATTGCCTTTAAAAAGACTAGGAATTTTCATAGTATTGGGGATCTCTGTCTAAATATTGGTTTTTCAAAAGTAGTTTCAGTAGGAACCACGGCTCTTCCAGGAGGGAGTCTTTTCTGGAGAAACATTTAGAAGGCATTTCTGGCGAGCTTTGGTCGGAGCTACGGGCTATTTTCAGCACACGTGGGGAGAGTTCCTGGTGGTGAGAAGGGGCAGCCGGAAGATCCGCCATCGAAGGCCTCCCAGCCGGTGGGTCGGCCCAGGCTAGAATGGTTAAGAGGGGAAGAAACACACCACAACAAAAAACGACTTTACGCAGGCTTTTGGATTGCCTAAATGTGAGAGAATGGATCATCAAGCTTCAATTTTTAAAAAAAAGTTGTGGGCACCCCAAGCTGGAAGGAAGCATGAAGATCAGATAATCCCACGCCTCTGAGATTGGGGTGCACCCAACCCCAAAGGTACACAGAGTGGGCAGAGGGAGTTCTAACATAAACACGCTAAGCTTTGATTTTTCCTGGACGCCACATAATTCAAAACATTTTCAGTATTCAAACAAACATGGATCTATCTTGGAGTAGAATGTAAAATCCCCGTAAATTTTTAGGATAAAACAGAAGACATCAAAGAAATTCCATATTGGCAGCGGACTGGCTTGAGCTACAAGCGCAGATAGATGCCTCCCCTCACCATGCCCGGGCACGGCACTCGCGCCCTGAGCGGGAAGTGTTAAGAAAAAGGAAAGGGAGACGGCAGAAATCAGAGGTTGGTGCTAGTCAGTGTCCACGAGGGTCAGAGTCTCTCCCTCCAGTGGTCAGCTATCCCCTAGGTGTGGACACTCACTCAATTTCAACCACTCTGTATGAAAAAAAAAGTCATTGATTATTTATATTGATTACATAATGCAATGAGAATATTTTGGGTATATTGGGCTAAACAAATGAATTTGTTTCTTTTTACTTTTTTTTTTTTTTTGAGACAGAGTCTCGCTCTGTTGCCCGGGCTAGAGTGCCGTGGCGTCCTCCTAGCTCACAGCAACCTCAAACTCCTGGGCTTGGTAAGCGATCCTACTGCCTCAGCCTCCCGAGTAGCTGGGACTACAGGCATGCGCCATGCCCGGCTGATTTTTTCTATATATATTTTTAGTTGGCCAGATAATTTCTTTCTATTTTTAGTAGAGACGGGGTCTCGCTCTTGCTCAGGATGGTCTCGAACTCCTGAACTCGAACGATCCGCCCGCCTCGGCCTCCCAAGTGCTAGGATTACAGGTGTGAGCCACCGCGCCCGGCCTCTTTTTACTTTTTAAATGCATCTACTATAAAATTAAGAATTACTTACGTGGCTCGCACTGTATCTTTATTGGCTGCTTTAGGCCAGAGCACAGGGCGTGTTCCTTGCATGGAATACCTTCATACTGACACACCCTCCATATTCTTTTTCCACGGAGAAAAAGAACTCAGGCAACAGCCAAAATGTGTAGTATACATTAATGTTGCCCATAAGCCGGAACGTGACAGTCTCTGCATCCCAAAGTATCGATCACTGTGGCTTGAATGGTCATAGCAGCTATTATACAACTTCTTTAGGCCAGACCTGGTGGCACTTCTCAAGCAGGATGTCATTGAAGCATCTCGACAACTCCGAGAGGCTGGCACTGTGACTACCTCTACTTTATGGAGGGAAAACCATGGCTTGGGGAGGGGAAGTAACAGGTCCAAGGTGACACAGCCCACGTCACTTCCAAACTGCAGGAGCCTAAGTCTGAGCCCGAACACTTAAAGACTGACCTCTCGGTGCTTCTTGGGCATGTTCTGTTTGTAACGAGGCTGCTGTGCACCCCCAGCATTCCTCTTCTCCAAGTAATTCCAGAAAAACTATATAGATATATATAAAAAAGAGGGAACCTAATGTTCCATTTCTCTAATGACACGTCTGGTGTCCACTTCCAGGCAGGCCAGCTACAATTTATTTGGGGATGCATCAAAGACATCAGCTGTTGTAAGTTTTTCTTTCCTGCAGGTAGGCAGTTTCTAAATGGACAAATCACATTTTTGATCTAAAAGTAACACACGAAAGACATAAAAAAGAAAAAATGTTCGGCGGGTTTATAGTCTTTCCTTATGCCAATAAACAAAGGCGGCCAGACAAGGAGACCGACCTTCCAACATGAAAAGTGCTCATCAGACAAGCTGGAGAGACTTAGTGAAACGGAACTCAGCTCTGCTCAGATGTAGCTTGAATGAAATATAGAGTTATTTTCTGGTCTGGGGTAAATGTGTGGAATAAATCAGTCTTCTGGAGAGACATGAGGTGAATTTGCTCTTCCAGAAATATAACCTAATCTTGTATCTTTCACAGTGTGAGGTCTCTGTAGAAGAACAGAAAATGAAATGTAATCTTTTCAACCGTGTTTCTGCATTTTTTTTTCTGTTATTGGTGCAATCAGATTTCCTAAGAACTATCTCTCCAAACATTCTTGGTTTCAAGTGGAAACAATGATGAATTTCTTTTAAACTCTCAGAGAACAAGAGGGTGGCCATATATGCAAAACATTCCAGTTTGATTTCTTTTTTATTGTAGAATGAATGTAAGTTTATTCCAAAATTTGCTGATGGTGATGACAGTAATATTGAGCATTTGTAACTGCTTGCTATACGCCAAGCATTTTGAAAAGTGGCATGTGTGCTTCAGTTCATTATATTCTTGTAAAAATTGTGTAAGCTGGTTCCAATATTATCTCCGTGTTACAGATGAAGAAAGACAACATTGGTTGTGACAAAGGTACCGTGGTGATGTGAGAGATTAACAACAGGGAAATGGGATGAGGGCACATGGGGACTTTCTGTGCAACTTTTCTGGAAGTCTAAAATGACTCTAAAATAAAAAGTGTGTTATTAAAAATGCATGATTATGAAAAAAGGATTCATACAGGAAAGAAATGAATGGTATGCTTAAAATCTCAAGGAAAAAAATCACTTAAAGTTCTACTATCTTATTTTAAACACGTTCAGTTTTTT
>CM052442.1:133333571-133420708 GCA_028533085.1 Varecia variegata | reverse complement strand
GTCATCTCTTTCTGGGCTTCGGGTTTTCCATTAGTAAATTCCCTTTCAATGCTGTTTAATTTTTGTGTGTGTGTCTTGCTTTTGTTTGTTATTGTGGTTATTTTTAGTCCTGTGGCTCTAAGTGGGACCCCGATGTGTGACAGAGAGGGACCTAAACTGAGCGAGGACAGTCACTTTGTGCCGTCTGCCAGAGCTGGCTGGTTTCCACCCTCACAACCTGAGCAGAGCAAACAAAGCGAAACAACAAAGAGAGGCCGGACCCAGCGTGTCGGGCGGGGCGTGCGGTTCGAATGGGTTTGAGCACTGTGTACCCACCTGGAATGCTGGGTTACTTTTGTGCACAAATACACTAATCATATCACATTTACCAGTGAAAAGAAAAGGAACAGAGAAAAGGAGGTGCACGGAGCACCCTGGATGTCCCTCGCGAGGGCAGGGGAAGCAGAGCCAGGCGTGCGGGGCAGCCAGGCACAACTCACGACTGGCTTGAGCTCCACAGCTTCCCCAAGGGCCTCCTGGGCATCTGGGCAAACCTGCAGGAGGCAGGAGCGGGTGGCCCCCAGCAAGGTTCAGAGATTGCCGGGGACTCTCCTAACGGGTCGTGTGGGCTTCAGTGGTCACAAGTATGTGGACAATGAGTGTAGGTCAGGAGAAAAAGGTATTTATTTTCCTCTTTTTTACATTTTTTTGTCTTCTCCAAATTTCCTCTAGTTATTATCAAAGTGGTTAAAACATGAAACATTATGAATTGAAGAGTTGTCAGTAATGCTGTTATCTAAACAGAGTTAGATGTTTCGATGCACTTCCTTCCAGCGTTTGTCTAAGCATTCGGCAATTTTATAAAATTTTGCACACATTATATACAGTAAGCAATTTCTTCTACACATTTTCCCACTGTAGGACAAACTGATTTTACTAATACAGTGAAGGCTGCACTCTGTGATCTCAGAAGCACCATGTGAGGTGATTTTACACATTAAGGATAGCATTTTATTTGTTATGCACGGATTTACTTAGCCAATCCCCTACTTTCTTGGACTTTTAGGCTGTCATTCCTGCCAAACTCACTTTTTTTGCTTTTATTATAAATAATGATATAATGGACATGTACAATGCTCTATTTTATATTGGTTAATATTTAGTAATATTTATAAATATTTGTAATGTATTTATGACATAATATTAATAAATATTTATCATTTCTATACATTAATTCCCAGAAGAATTACTAAGACAAAATGTTTACATATTTAAAATATAAGATTTATATTATAAAATCAACACATGAACATTGTAGAAAACTTAGAAAACATGAAGTGTAAATAATATTAAAATGAAATTGACTTGCTCCAAATAGCTACTACTATTGTCTTGGTTCTAGTTATTTAGTCTTCTGTTTCTACACATGTTGCAAAATCAGGAGTTCATTCCATGTACTCTTTTTTCACCTAATGGTACATGAATATTTGCTAATTTTTATATAGTCTTTGAATTACTTAATTTTTTAATGGTTGCATAATCTTCATATAGATTTATCATAATTTCATCACACAACTGCTACATTTAAATTGCTTCCTGTTTTTTTTTTATTATTTTAAAACTTGCTCAGTCAAGACTGTAATTCTTGCGTTATTTCCACAGGATACCTTAGAAAAGGAATCAAAGTGTGTGGTCACTTGTAAAACTTGTGAAATATGTGGTTAAATTGCCTACCAGAAAGGCTGTGTGAATTTATAACACCTTTGCTGTCACTAAGTAACTTTTTAAAACCCTCTTCTTGTTAATTTAAGGCAGAAAGTAACAATCCAATATTAATTTTCGTTTGTCCTTCTTTGATTCCTAGTTAGGATAATGTTTAAAAAATGTTTATTGAGCATTTGTATTTTTCTTCCTTCGTGTCCTATTGCACATTTTTCTTTTGGATTTGTACCCAATATTTGCAAATTAAGGAGAATGCTTCCTTTGCTAAGTTGTAGATATTTTTGCGCTTATTTGTATACTCATCTTGTTTTCTAACTTTTTGCCAGATAGATGTCTTAAATTGTATCTAGAAGTTTTAAGGTGTATGAACTCTCAATCTTTTTGTTTCCTTGTTTTATACTTTGAAAGGCCTTTCCTACTTTAAGACAAGAAATATATATTTTAAAATGTTCTTAGGGTTCCAGGGTTTACATATAATTTTAAATGTTTTAATATTTTGATGAAATGATTGGAATAAATGTTGTGAAGCGAAACCACAACACTATGAAGAAGGCTTCAATGGTCTGAGCACCATTTATTGAGTAATGCCTCTCTCCCCCACGGTGGAAATGCTGTTTTTCTTTTCTGTACCAAATCCTTCGACAGCCTCATGTCTGTTTCTGGAACTTCTGTTTCTCTCTCTGCCTCTTCTTGTGCTAGAACCACACCATGTTAGCTATCGCAACTTTGTAATATTTATTCTTTTCTTCATAAACTTAACTAGTTTCTTATTTGTCTTATCTGTGAAATACATTTTTTTTTAATAGGTTGAAAATGGGATAAGTTGCTTCTTGATCTAATGAAGCTCCCCAGCCTGGAAGAGCGTCAGCAGGAGCCCCGGGACCATTTGCCAGGGAAATCGACACCGTCTTGGAGCGTCTCTTCTCTGCCCGATGCCCAGTGAGGTTTCTACATGCATCGTACGAGAACCCGGTAAGGTAGGCGTTGTGGTTCCTGTCTGCAGATGGAAATGCTGAGGCTCTGCAAACTCAAGCCACATGCCCCAAAGCAAGTGGAAGGACTCAGGTACTAAGACCAGGTGTTTCTGGCCCCAAAGTCTATGGTTTTAACCCCATTTTGTTTTGCACATTCGGTTCGGTTGCATTTGAAGTTGTGCATTCTCCTGTGGCGGTGGGTGCCCCGTGTAGGGGCTGTAACCCCTGGGGCAGCGTGTTCCCGGCTCTCCGGAGATAGCTCAGAGATGAGCGCATGCTCGGGTTGGTCTGTCTTGTCACACTGCGCGCTGATGCCCAGATAAGCGGACACTCGCATGGGAGCATCCGTCCAGCTGAGACTATTTTCCATTAAAGTCTCTGCTGACTCCAGCATTTCCCCTTGGGCTTCCATTCTGATTCCTGTTTCCCAAAACAGTTTTGGTGAAGAAACAGCATGAAACTTGTTTTTCTCAGCTCTTGGGTTTTCATGAGCAGCCTCAGCGAGAGGCAGCCCTCTTGTGTCACTCTGTTTAGGACGAGATCACGGTGGTGGGGTGCCTGGACCGGGGGCCCAGGTGTGGGTCCCCGTCCCAGCCCGGCCACTTCTGGCCACACAGCCGTTGGCAAATCACCTCGCAACCCTCGGCTTGGCTTTCTGACCTGGACAATGGGGCGGGGGGAGCGCGGCGAGGGTTACAGGTGTGAGCGTGTGGAAGGTACGTGGGGCAGCATAAGCCTCACCTCTGACGGTTGTTACTTGTCTATGGTCGGTACTAGCTGGGTGTATTTTTAAATGCCAACCACCAGTTAAAAATGCCACATGAGCATCTGTGGCTCAGTGTAGAAAGTCGGTACGAGGAAGGACGGTAACGGGAGGGTTCCCGTGTGCCTGGATGCTCCCTGCCCCTGCCCTGCGCCGCCCCTGGGCCCTCATCTCCAGGAGATGGACAACAGCCTCATGGAATACTAGCGACGCTTGTGTTTAGAGTTTGGAGGGTATCTTTTATGCTAGATGCCATCTCTTGTCTCCAGTCCTCACACCCGTGAAGCAGGTGTGATTTTAACTGTGGGGGGCTGAGCCGGGTTCCGAGAGTGAGAACTGGGCTGAAGTTGTCTGAGCTAAGCAGGGCATCTGCTCACCGGGCCCGAGATTTCAAAGCCCAGTGCCGGGAGCTCTCCTTGTCCCCTCCCTCGTTGGCCTTCTATGAGATGGAGCTGGCGGACACAGGTCCCCCCTGCATGGGGGGCAGCTGCCGCCACCTGGCTTCCCCATGTGCGGTGGAGTCCTGGTAGCACAGGGTTTGCACCACACAGCGCTGGAGCCGGCATCTCCCTTTGTGCAGAGCCAGAGGAGGGAGCTTGTCCCACTGCCACCTGCCGGTGCCACCCTGGCTGCAATGTAGACTGTGGTCTCCTTGGCGAGGGGGCAGGGCTGACACCAGCGTGCAGCGTGGTCCCCGAGGTAACCCCCGTGGCCACGGCCGGCCGGGCCCAAGATGGAGTGATGGAGCCTGCAGATGTCTGTTCCCAGGGAGGATGCCAGGGTGGTGGCCGCGGCTGGTTTACAGCACCTCTGTTTTCCTGTCTCCCTCTCTGTCTCTGTATCTCTTTGTCTCTATGTCTGTCTCTGTGTGTCTCTCTGTCTCCCTGTCTCTCTCCCCATCTCTCTCTGTCTCTGCCTCTGCCTCTATATCTCTTTGTCTCTATGTCGTGTGTCTCTCTGTCTCCCTGTCTCTCTCCCCCGTCTCTCTCCATCTGTCTCTGTCTCTAACTGGGGACAGGGCCCACCTCTGCAAGAGCCCGGCGGTGGGCTGCACGGAGGCAGGGGGCTCCCCAGGTAAACCACACCCGGAGGCAGCTTCCTCCTCCCCGCAAACCTGCAGCCGGTTTGCAGACCCCGGCCCCACTCGGTGGCCTCGGTGGACGGGGTAGATTTGTCCCTAATCCCAGCTGACAGGCCTGCCTTTGGCCGTGAGTCAGACGGAGGCCCCGGCGATGGGAAAGTGGGTTTGGGTTTATTCGGAGAGATCTTGTCACCGCGCTCAGCGCAATGGCACGTGAGTGCGGCAAATGAAAATAAATGAGGACACTGTTGAAATAACTTGGCTTTTACTGCCGCTGCAGCGGGCTCATCAAACAGCCTCTGTCTTTGCTGAGCTCAGTCTCGGAAAATGTCCTCCGAGCCTGACCCCGTCATGCAGAGCGGCCTCAGCGGGGCCCGTGAGATGGCTCCACATTGGTGGGATTTTTTTTTTGTTTTGAACTTTTCTACTTTCCGAAAATCTTTTCTCAGGAAATACCAAACTGGAAGGGAACAGGCAAAGAAAAAAACTTCTATCGCTCCAGCAATGAATTTCTTTTATTAGGAGACTTTACTTTTCAGAGCAGTTGTAGGTTTGCAGACAAATCGAGCAGAACAATAATATTGTTCCCATATTATTCATGACAGTCCATAGTTTACACAGCGTTCGCTCCTGATGTTGGACATTCTGCGGGTTTGGACAAAGGTACAAGGAGACGTGTCCACCACTGCAGAATCACACAGAATGGTTTCACCACACTAAACATCCCAAATCCCGTGTAGCGATGAAATTTTAAAGCAACTTTTAAAAAAACGGGGCTGTCCCAACTTTCAGAGCTGCATAAATAACCTAGGAATTGGATAGCCTGGTGAGTGCGTGAGTGGGACATGCTTATTCACTCTACGTCTGGAATGTGACTGCCTTAGAGACGCGGCAACCGGAAGGCAGAACCCGGCTCGGGGAGAATAACACGGCATCTGCGTGGAATCACAGCAGTGCAAACAGCATGTGCTGGTTCCTAAAGAGAGGGGCCGCGGGGATGCGGGAGCCTGGATGGTTGTAGGGTGGCACCTCCCTCGTGGCTGGCCTCGGGAAGCCGTGGTTGTGGGGTGCAGGCCCCGTGGACTCTGCTGCTGCATTGCAGCATCAGGGACTATGTGGCAGTGCCCACACCGAGGCTGGCATGTCCCTGGCCGGGAATCGGAGGCAGCCCCGCTCTCTCCGCACGCTGTCGCTGGCACATCTGGCGCCAGAGTCGTCCTCCCTCCCCTGTGCAGCGTCGCTGTGCAAACACACCGAGAGCAGCCTTTGCCCCGGGGACCCAGAGATAATAAATTGTTCTCCTGCTTTCTGGGGGCTCAAGTGAAGTAAGCGGGTGGCCTGGCAAAGTCCCCTGGACAAAGCGTGTCCGCACCATGGTGGCCGCTGAACACGACCACTCGCTGCCCCAGGAGCTAAGCGGCCGCAGCTCGCACTGGCCCCTGTCCTAGAACAGACGCTCACAGAGCCTGGGTGGCTCCAAAGTTTAGGGTCCCCAAAGGTATCTGTGCATAAAAGAAACCCTGTCATGTCTGCATGCGCTTGATTTATTTGCTGCAATTCATTATCCTTCTCTCTCTGAAGGCGGGAGCGTGAAGACATTGCCGCCGGCTGACACATTCCCTTTCCTGCCCACCGGCGGTCGGGGCAGATTCCTTTCAATCTCCAAACTCCCATTGCTCCGAGGACGTCCCCTCGCCATTTTCCCTTCTTACATCCCTTGGCTTTTGCGTTAAAGAAGCTGAAAATGCACTGATTTGTAATGAGCCCCTAGAACGAGAGAACCACCGCTATTCACCCGGTTTCTCCCGATGGCCGAGGCGCGGTGCTGGCCACTCAGCCGAGATCTGACATCGGGGGCACACCTGGGGTCTTTTGGGAAACTGCTCCTGGCCGCCAATATAATTCTAAATATACTCCAAGTGGGTTAACTTACAGCCCTGCCCTGCATTTCTTCTTCCAGCTGAAATTTCCCCGACTTTTTTTCCCTTTCATTTTATTAGGTTAATAAAACTTGGTTTTCGAGCGTTTGGTGCCCCAGGAGGGCGATCGGCCCCACGGCCAACGCATCAAGCGCCTGACGCGTGGCCTCGGAGGTCTTGGCCGGTCTGTTCCAGAAGCTCCCGGCGTCTCGTAAAGGTGAGGCCCGCGGGCCGCGCTGTATATTTTGTCTGCTGGTTTCCCAGCGTCTCTTGCCAGCTCGACTGTCACTTTGCGGGATTTATTTCAGGCCGACAGCACTGCCGGGCAGCTCCTCTGCAGCCCTGCCTCCCGCGCCGGTCTCCTCTCCCCCACACGCTCGCTGCCGTGAAATAAAAAGTCTGCAATAAAATGAGGGAGAAATGTGTCGATGCTGCATTTTAGAACATTCCAGCAAAAGGGCCGCGGGAAATGCCTTCGTTTACGTTCGGGAGGGAAGCTCCGCGAGGGTGAGCCGTAAAATAGCCGGGAGCAGGGCCTTCGGGAGGAAGAAATAGTCTGGTATTTAAAATAAACAAATTAAAAACAAAGTGTGTTTTGTGTGTGTGCGTGTCTATTCCATCCCTGATTTGTTTTTTGGTGTTTCAGAGAAAGGTCAGTGAAAGAGAAAAGTGGATGTCCTTTGCCTTCTGGGCCCAGGAACGGGGCTCTGTGTCCTTCTAGAACATTCTTCCTTCCTGTCCCCCTGCAGGCTCTTGAGCTGTCTCCCCCCCACAGCTGTCAGCTCCTTGCTGGCTCCAGGCTTGGGGCCGTGTCGGCCACAACATGGTTGAAACCTAGAATCTGAGCGGCCAAGAGTCCAGGGAATATTTATCAGTTCGGTGGCCGAGGAGACGGGGCAGCTGGGAGGGTTTCCAGGGTGGGGGCGGTTGCCGGGTTCTGGGGTCCCCAGGCCAGAGGCCGCCCGAGTGTCCACACAGCAGCCGGGCCTTGTCAGCATTTGTAATTAGTGTCCTGGTTCGTCTCCTCTGGTTTGAGCCTCCAGAAGCTACCTCGCCTCTCACTGACCGCGTTCTACCGGGCCTTGCGCCGTGGCTAATAAATTACTCCACACGGCCGGCTGCGCCAGGGGACTTTTTCTTCCCATCTTTCCTGCCGCCCGCCTTGAGCACGCGAGGTTGTGCTCGCTCTGCATGCAGGGAAAGGAGAAATGCAAAGCTGTCTTGCGCGATTGTCCTTCGAAATAGTCAGCAGTGCCCTCTGCGTGTTGGTATCCACCCGGCCCCGAGGCCGGGTCAAAGGCCGGTCCCAAAAACTGGCTGGGATTTGGGGAAGTGCTTTGGGTCCCTGGGACATGAACAGGTGAGGTGGCGTCTCCCAGGCCGTGGGGCAGCAGTGGGTGGGCACAGCGGCCCCTCTTCTGCAGGGTCCTTGCACTTGTGGGCGAGGAGGATTCTAGGGAGGTCTCAAGGTCACGGGGGATTGTCCTGGGCCTGGGTGGACCTTCCCCTTCAAACAAAAAGGCCGGTGTGGGGTTGGTGGCTGGTGGCACAGCTGACTCGGGGCTCAGAAGCTCCGGCAGCAGAGTTCGTTTCCTGACCTGTGGGGCGGTGGCCCGGCCAGCGTCACCTTCCTCCCACCTGGGGAAGACACACACGCGTGGCTGTGGCAGCAGACGTGCTCCCAGCTGTGCACACCCCGTGGGGTTCAGCGAGGTCCAAGGATGTCACGGGGGAGTCCGCACACGGTGGCCCTGAGTGGCTGTTTCCGGCGGGGCTTAGAGGGAGCAGCCGTTTCCCACCCCTTGAAGACCCTCAAAGCAGGACTGGCTGTTCCTGTCCCCCCAGATCTCTGGGCGCCCGGAGCTCCTGGTCCAGAATCTCCCCCTGCCCCGCCCTTCTCCCCCGCACGCCCCTCTTACCGCATCCTGGCTTCGCGGCAGATTATCTTCTGAAAATATACTTTGAAGGGTTTTTATTTTGTTTTGTTTTCCCTACTTGACACTCTTGAATAAAGTAGGCCATTTGTCTTTTAGGCAGAAGAATTTCAACAGTTAACTTGCGCAGTGCGGGCTCAGTGTGCAGAGGTAGTTTTAAACAGTTTTTCATCCCAGGCGTGTTGCTGTCTCAGCTTCCCCCAAACCTTACAGCCTCCTGTCTCTAACTAATCCCCCCGACAGCCGCCCCCACCCCCACGGATCCAGCCCACCTCAAGCTACTCACACTGAAAGAAGCATTCATGCCTGGACCATGTGTTTGTTTAGACTCGGCCTGTGTTAGTCCATGTTAAATGCAACAGAATGGAGAAAAATGTAATTCTCTGCCGGCTTTTGATCAAAGAGAGGACTTTAAAAAAAAAATTCAGTATGGATTTCTGAAGGACAATGTTGTACACATTCCGCGTGTTTCTGAGCTTCAGTGTTTAGTTGATTTGGGGGGAAAAAAAGATTTTGATCCCAGGGAGAAAACACTCACACAAACACATCTCCGCACCACAAACATTGCAAGACAGGCGTTTTTCATAAGCCTCCCCAGCCGAAAAGTGGAAGGTATGGCCTTTTGATTTACCAACGACGCAAGAGAATTTGAAACACGGCTCGACTGCAGCCGGCAAACCCTTTCTTGCTTCTGGCGAACTCAAAGCAAAGCCACTCCTGTCACCGAGGCTAATTTTGGGACCCAGGATGTCCTCCCTGGCTGCTCAGAAACGCGGACGTCCACACTCACTCCATCGATCTTCATTTCACGACCAATCATTAAACGTACATTTCTCCCCGAACTCCCTCAGCTTCGGAGCAAATGCAAATAAAAATCGCTTAAAACGGGTAACATTTCCTGTCACTGAAGGCCTTCGACCGGGGTGGGGGGTTGCTGGGTTTTAAAGAGTATTTCCCCAGGAAAACTCACTGCAGCTCCGTGGCGGGAACCTGGACTGTTTCATCCAGCGAAGTTTGGGGTTTGCAATCAGCCTAAATTTATCGCCATCAGTCAAATGATCCTTTCTATTAGGTGGACGTAGGAGAGCAAATATTCCAAACAAGCGCTTAGAGTATTAACCTGGGGCCCTGCTCAGGTCACAGGAAAAAACTAAAATAAGTCCTCTTCCCCTCTGCTCCCAGCCCTTTTAGTCACTTTCTTTTCCATTATGGAAAAAAACCCGAATTTGGTATTTTAATTTGTTGTGTTTCCTGTATTGATTGTTTAGTTAGTGATTTTGCCAACTTCCTGGATGTTCATTTCTGTTCTGCACAAAAGAGCCACATTTCCTTTTGGAATCGGGACCACGAGACGGAGCAGACTCAGAACTGTGAGTGCACCCCAGTCTGGTCTTCCCAGCGCCCCAGACCCCCAGCTCCCTGCCCTTTCTGCAGCTGGGAGCTGACTTTCCGCAGGGCTCCTCGCCTGAACTGCTCTGCCGGCCGGCCGCGGCACCTTTCCCCACTTTTAGGAAAAGAGACTCTACAATTTCTACACAAACATCGGGTAGGAAGGGGAGGGGGAGTGACTTCAATTTTCATTTTAAGGCTCCGAAAGATGGAGAAAGTAAACAGAAGCAGGCTGGTTTATTTCAGGGGCTCAAAGTGAGTCTCTACTGAATTTACCTAATAAAATGAATTTTAAAAATTTTCATTTTCTCATTTCATTCCAGCAGAAAATGAGTTTGCCTTTATAATGTCCAGATCTTTCAAACTCTATTGAGTGAGAAATTAAGTTACACAATTTAAATACTTTGGTGTACACACACACACACATACACTCGAGCGAAATGAAGCAATTTGTGACTGTAATACAATATCGCAAGCTTGGCTGTGGGGTCCTAGGACACTTAAATTTTTTATGATGTGTAATAAAGAAAAATAAGATTCAGTAAAAAATGTTTCTCTTTTAAAATGGGTGACTTGTAATACTCAGTAAATTTAATTGTAATTTTCATTTGTTAATGTAATTTTCCTTTTTTTTTTTTAAATCTTCTGAACATCTTGTCAAAATGTTGGTAGGACTGGAAAGAAAACATATGTTAATGTTCGAGGCCACAGTTGATTTCTTTCCTTTCCGAGAAACGATTCCAACTAGCATGGGAAATTATAAAACAATAGAGTTCTCTTGTGAAAAGACTACCTTGCCTTTAATTACCAAGAGAGAGCGATTAATGCTGAAATTTCATGGCAAACCCGGCGATCAGTGAGGGGTGGGAAGCAGAGGAAGGCAGGGTGGTTGTTTTCGTAAGAAAATCCAGAAATCGACATCAGGCAGATGTATCATTGGAATGTGATTATATTTATAAGGAAAAGTTACATAAACTTCAAAAAGGAAAGTTGTTTTGCTTAAGTGTCTGAAAAAAGAATTTAGAATAATATTTGGGTTATCCCAGTTTTGTGCTCTTGTGTTCACAAAAGCTTGTTAGGGTCCAGGCGGGGTTAGAGAGCGCCGTCCGAAGGGGTGTTGCGTGTGTGTGGGGGGTCTGTGCTGTCTCCCCTTTGCACGCCCACCCCGGGGAGTATGGGGAGCTGACTGGTGGGAGCAAACCTTTACTCCATAAATTCATAGCTAATACAAAACTCCTAAAAATAGCAATTTTCTAACTTTTCAAAACATACCTCCTCTTTGGGGGGTAATTGGGGGGAATAGCGCAATGGCTGGAGCCGGTTTTCGAAATTGCTGGAGACCAGAGGTGTGCAAAAGGCAGTTTCCACTCCCCTGTGATTTTGACTAGAGTATTTTGTGCTGGTTCTTTGGTCACTGCAACGATGGCATTCTACACTTTAAATACATTTTTGAGCCTTCTAGCTCAGATGGCCTGAAACAGAAAGTGTCCCCCTGGCAGGGAGGTCTGCCCGCTGTCCAGTAGATGGCGATGTTCCTTCTAGAGTGACCCCAGGGTGGGGGTGGGGAAGACACTGAGACTTAGCCCGAAATAATCTCGGGTCACCCTGTCATCTCTCCCAGAGTGCATCCAGTGGGCTTTAAACGTAAGAAGAAACACTTTGGAGGCCTCTCCTGAAATGTGCCAAGCTATCAAAGAGTATTTAAAGTGTTTAAGCCAAATGTTAATTACCAAACCTGTCACCCTCCTGAAATAGTGGGTGCCCAGCTCCAGTTCAAAGAAATGCTCCCTGGAGACGTTTGAGATAAAAATGGAAGAAACTTAGCAGCTATTTCAATATTTTGTCAGTTGCCCATGTTTAGAAAAACAAAAGACATCCTCACCTTTCTCCTGTAGCAGTCGTGAAGGAGGCACATTGCACCGTAGCACGCGGAATTATGGGCATCAGAATGGTCAAGGGGAACCAGGCGCAAATACGTAACGATAGTCTCCCCTTCTCAAAAAAGCGTTTTCCTTTTGATGCGTTGGTGCAGCAAATATACACTTGGACGTTGTGTTTCATTATATCAGCACCTGATAAAGTGGCATCGCCAGATTCTTAGAGCTTTTAAATCTCAATACCCCATGAAGGATTCCAGTATAACCATTCCTCCTGCCCCATTTGGAACAATTTCTATGTTATTTCAAAAACATTTTGCTATCCTCATCTCTTGCTAAAGAAAATCCCAAATAACGATGAACATGTTCTTCAACACATTTAATGTTAAAATTAAAATGATTTTAAAAACATTTTCAGATGATGTCAATGTTTTGCTTATTCATGGGATGACATGATTCTTTATTTTTTAATGCAATAATTTACCATTTCGTTTTTTAATTTAAAAAGAAGTAGTGTGCATGTTGACAAGTATTTTAAACAAACTGAAATTCAACAATGGCAACAAAAAGATTTATTTCTTTTCCTAAGAATGATGTTATTATCATTTATTCTTGGGGAAAAAAAAAGGATGACTTTTTTTTCCATTTGACTCTAAATTTGAAACACTTAAAGACTTAGAAATATGTAAATGTAGCATAGTACAATGACTTCATCAAGTCTGGTAGTAATTAATCTTGTATCCTTCTTTAAAAATGTAATTGAATGACATGCTAGCTTTTACACTTGTGTGTATTTACAAATTGTGCAAGTCACCCACTATACATAACTCAAGTGTATGTATTAATAAAATGATTGTGCAAAAACCCAGCTGTTTAAATAAATTCTGTTCTGCTTTAAAGATTTTGCCCTTTAGGGAGAAAGTCATTTAAGTATTGAGTAGCAGTGACCAGCGAACAATGGTTAAAATGTAAATAAATCTTCCCGAAACTTAGTTCTAATTTTCTTGAGCAAGATACTAACCCATAAAAAATAAACATTGTTTATTGAACCACGTTTGTATCAAGTGAACCTTTGTAAGATGATATGGAGAAAATATGAACGTTTATGTCCCAAGCACTTTGGCTCCCTGGCAGAACAGAGGGAGCTATTTGATACGTAGAAACTGAAGAAAATAAAATTAGCGACTCTGGCGAGAGAGCCGTTCGGGTTTGTGCAGTTGCATGAAGGTGATTGTACTAGAATTAGCACACACACAAAAATTGTGTCATTTGGCACCTTGGCTTAAGGGATAATTTAATTACACCACCTATTAGTGGTGACTTATGTTTCTGCTTCAGCCAACCTTCTTACAATCTTGTTTATTTCCAGAAATCACATTTGTGACAGCTCTAATAGGCCATTCAACAGCAAACCTTTTCTCATTTAGTTGAAAATATTTCAGGTTTCAGAAACTCGGAAAGGCAAAGCGCTTTCAGACTTCACATATCTGAATTGACTGGTTTGGGGCAAGATTTTTTGACAAATGAACTCAACCATCCTGTTTGACCAATTTCATCCTAGAATATTTTTATGTTTCAATTTGCCAACCCAGCCGACAGGATTTGAGCAGATGCAGAGATTGCTGCCTCTTCTGGATTTTTTTTTTTGGTGGAAAGGTGGGATGTGGATCAGGCGCCGATTTTGCACATGGGTTACGGGAACAGCTCGGAGGCCTACACTGCCAGCAGGCTGGTCCGTCTGTGTCTACCACTGATGCAGATTCTGGGTCCTGTATTTGTAAACTTTCCACTTTTTGTTTTTTGAGAAAGGCATGTTTGATCTCTGCCAATGAAGGTGGGGAGGTGTATTTATTTCCTTCTTAACAGCTGAATGCAATCAGGGCACTTCTTCGGTGTTGTGCTTTAGTTAAAATGTAGAAGAAAAGAGAAAAACACACCCAAACAAATCGTAAGACACATTTAGCATCCCCAGCCTTCAGCCCCGAACCTTCAGTGCCTCCGTGTGGGGGTGACTCCCCGCAGGATGAAATGTGTCGCACCTCCTCCCCGGCCCCCTCCCCGGAAAATTCTCTTGCAAGAGGAGGGGAAATCGCGGGGCTTTCTTTTCAGGGTCAGCTCACATGTTTAAGCGGCATGTCAGGAGGAAGAAGGCTGAGATCCTTTGTGCAAACAAGCACCAGAAATTCAAATCCCCGCCTGTCTCTCAGAAATGTTCTTGGGCAAAGTCTCCTGAGCGGTTTGGAGAATTGAGCATTTGCAGGGGAGGCGTCCCCAACATTCCAGACTGAATCACCTCCAGGAGAGGGTGCTGGGGGCCCAGGTCTCTCTCCAGAGCTTTGACGGAGGCTTGCTTGGTGGAGACAGGGAACGTGCCCGCCCAGGATGGCAAAGGCTCTCGTGACCATCCGTGCCATGCGTGTGCTATGTAGACATGCGCATGACATGGGCATGAGGCCCAGCCAAGCCCAGGGGCTCACACAGTGCTACTCTGCTGTTCTCATTTAACAAATGCCTTTGTTTCTAGCATGTTCACCGACCACCTCCCCTGCCGAGAATCTAGGTGTCAGGAGGGCCACATGCCCAAGGCCTCAAGCGTCACGTGTGAGATGCTCACAACAACGCTCAATGCTAATCCAGAGTGCTCAGCGTGTCGGGTGTTGCACGGGGCAGCACGGTGGCATCTCCCAACAAACCGATGTGGCAGGAAATATCATTATTGCTGTTTGACAGTTGGGGAAACTGAGTCCCTGGGAGACTAAGTGAAGTCCCCAAAGTTGCACGGCTGGTGTGGAGGGTAGGGGAGGACCAGGGATCAAATCCAGGATGTCGTATCAAGGACCGCACGGTCTTAACCAGGTCTCACGGTGCTTTGCTAAATAAATGTGTGTTGAGTGGATACATGCGTGGTGAATTTGAGAGACAGCGGGTGTGATCCTGGGAAGAAGGTCTCAGATTTGGGTTCAGACAGGGCTCTGCCCCCTCAGTTACTGGTGACTGGTAAATTCCTTAAATTTTCCAGGGCTCGGTGGTTTCCTCCTACACAGAATGGAGCCGGCAATCTTGCGTTTTGGGTTGTGAAGGTTTGAGCTTGCGATGAGGGGCGTGGCGCGGCACGTGCTCAGTGAAGGTTTGCTTTACGACCGTCTCCGGGCCCAGAAAGAAGCAGGCGGTGGGGCTGGCACCGACCCGCGGGCGACCTGGGCAGGATTCGTGGGCTTGCTGGGTGTTGGTTACCCCGTCTGTCGGGTAGGGCTGACTCCAGTTCTTGTCTTGAAGACAGGGCATGAGGAGGGAGAGCCAGGCGCGAGGTAAACTCTAAACGAACCTCCACTCAGACGCCCCCAGGAGCACTACTTGTCTGCTTCCAGCTCTCACGTTCTGGGGACTCGTGGCCCTGGGGACGTGTGGCCCATGGACCAGTGTCCCAGGAGCCTGTTGGAAACACTGTCCCTGTCCCTTCCAGACCTCCTGAGTCAGAGGCTGCATTTTAACAAGGTCCCAGAGATTTGTGTGCCTGTGGCCTGGCTCTCGGGCACCTCCTTCTCCAAGGGTGTCCCCGAGGAGTTCTAAGGAGGCGGCTGCCCAGTGACCCGCTTCTCTGTGAGCTCCAGACGTCCTGGGGCCCCTCCTCGTCCGTCCCCTGCCCTGCTCTGCCCGCAGGCTCCCGTGGCTTCTGGTGGGGTCTGGCCAGGGGCCAGTGGGCGGCACTGGTGGGAGACCGGAGGGCCGGCTAGAGGAAGGGGAAGCCAGGATGTTGCTCCTCTTCTGTCTGTCTGTGCTCAGGCTGTGTCCAGCAGCGTGTGGGGCCACACGGGCCCACGGAGGGCCAGCGCCGCTGGGTGGGCCCCCACCCCAGGCTCCTCTCTCGGTCCCTCGGGTCCCCCGCTGCTAGCAGGTGTTTGCTGCTTGGTGTCTCAGCTTTTCCATTGCCAGAGCGAGCTTGCCTTCGTGTCTCCTCTCCCTGATGTGTGTCCCTGCGGTCCCCACCACGTCCACAACTCATTGTTCCACAGACACGCCACGCTGGCCCAGGCCTCTGCCTTTGCACGTGCCGTCTCTTCTGCCTGGAGCGCTTTTCCCAACCAGCGAATCTCCTGTTTCCTCCAAGGCCCCACGTGAGTGCAGCGAATGGCTG
Source organism: Varecia variegata (assembly GCA_028533085.1). Classification (NCBI taxonomy): domain Eukaryota; kingdom Metazoa; phylum Chordata; class Mammalia; order Primates; family Lemuridae; genus Varecia; species Varecia variegata. Next base: position 133,404,935 of record CM052442.1, on the reverse strand, counting down.
AAGGACAATCATCTGAGGGTTGTAATTCTCCCTCCCGCCCTTTCTGGGCTGTCACACCCCGGAGTGTGTTCTTCACTGCACCCCAGGGTCACACGGCACCAGCTCTCTGACCGTGGAGTGTGAGAGTTAGCCACGTCATCTGGGCCCATGTGATGAAACACTCACGGGCCACGTTTCCCCAGAGATACAGCTGTGTGGGTGTGACTTTGTGGTAGGAGGAAAAAGGTGAGAGCAGAACGAAGCTTTGTTGCATAAGTTCCAGAATCCAGGCCTGCTAGGCAAGCTCTGCTTCCGTGTGTTTGTTCAGCGTCCCGTCCTTCGATCAGGAGCAAATACGCACTGAGTGCCACAGCCGTGAACAAGGGGCGGAGGCATTTGTCACCCCTCTGCAGCCCGCCAGGGAGGATGGCACGTCACCGGCAGCTGCCGTCCTATGTGACGAATGTTTGGGGCACACAGTGTGCATAGAGGAGGGGGCTTCGGGGTCGGCCGTCCCAGCTGAGAAGGGGCAGCCTGCTGTGGGGCAGGGTGGGGGCTCCGAGGGTGCAGGGCTGGGCTCGGGAGCGTGGGGACCTCCTCGTGGGTAGGTGAGTGGGTTCCACAGGCCCGGGAGGCTCCTCTCGGAAGAGATCGTCTCCACCAGCTGCAACATAGGCAGGAAGTGAAAGCTGTGTCTGCGGTCTGCATGTCACATTCTATGCAGGCAGGTTTTACCAAGAAGGCAAATACATAAATGAATAAGCAAAGTAACTAATAAAACGAAACAAACATACCAAGAAATAAAATATTTGTCTTAGCATGTAGAGGCAGTCTGCCTTTCCGTGTCCCAAAGGAGAAAGAAAATGTGCTACCTGGATGGCATCGCCGTCAGTCATCTCAGGTGGGGAAGAGGGAGGCGGAGCCCCGGGGACGGAGGGAGGGTTGTTGCCATGGAGACGGCCTGGGTACCCTCTTTTGCTTCCCTGGCTTGCTCCTGCCCAGGGATGCTCCGGCTGCAAGTCAGAGGCCTGGGAGGGAGGGATGTGCTTGTCTCAGAGCCCCAGGGGGTGGTGTCGGTCACCCTTGGCCTCCATGCCTGGGCCATCAGAGGGACAAGGTGAATGCCACATCTGGATGAATGTCACATCCTCTCCAGAAGGAAGGATAAGGAGAGAAGAAGCACAAGGTCTTTTATCCTCTGGACGTGCACAGCTCATTGGCCAGATTGGGTCACGAGACCACTCTCCACCGCAAAGGCATCTGGGAAGTTGCGTATTTTTCGTTGGGGCTTATTTTCAAGCCAAATGAAAGCAGAATCCTGACAACAGGAGGAGTGGGGAGGAAACAGACTTGTGGGCCACCAGCCGAGGGCCCAGGAACGGGTGCAGTCGGATCTGGTCATCACCCGCATCCTCCCTGGGTCAGACGAGGAAAGAGACTTTAAAAAAATATTTTTACAGAAACCCTTCTGACAAGATATTTATTTCTTAACATCTAAATATTTCACGCACTGCCTCATTAGAGAGAAATGCATTAGTGTGTTTACAGCTTAGAGCATGAGGGATCCGTGTTTTTGGCCAGACCCCCCCTTGGAATCGGTGGTGGTGGTGGCGTGTGCCATACGCCCCGTGCGTGTTCCCAGGGCAGGTGTGGGGTAAACGAGGGAGGGTGGCCCAGGTCGGGTAGGAGACGTGGGTGTTATGTTGGCATTGATGTGGCAGAGAGGCAGTTTCCATCTGCAGTTTCCTTTTGCAAGTGGGGAAACTGAGGCACAGGGCCCCACAGCTTGTACCTGGTGGGATTCAAAGTCAGCCCGAGGAGTGATTTCAGGGATGAGCAGAATCAGCGACCAGGGTCCCAGGTCGCGTGTGACCCCGGACCGCTCCCGCGGGAGGTCCTGTCCCAAAGCGGGTGAGGGGTGACGGGCCACGAGGCCCTGTCCGCTCACTCTCGGGGGCTTCCCTGCCAGCGTGTTTGTTTTGGGCATCTTTATCACGTTCCTCTGAGTAGCCGCCAGCAGCGTTTTTTCCCAGGGGGTGCTCGGTGGTGAGAACCCGGGAATCCTCTCTTATCTCTGCAGAGCAGGACGCGTCCTGTGCCGCGTGTCCCCAGCGAGGCTTCCCAGCACTGTGATGAGCTTGCAGATTTCTGCGGGCGATTGCTCCGGCCGCCGCCCCCAGCCAGCGCGAGGTGGGGGCTGTGTTTTGTTTCCCAGGCCGCCCAGCTCCGCAGCCAGGCGCAGCCACTGCCCTCTCCCGTGTCCCTGGCCTTTTCAGCCGCTCCGCGGGCCGGCCCGGCTGGGCGCCAGGGAGAAGCAGCACAGGGTGAACTCCTGTTTCCGCCCATTCTTTGTGCAGGGGCAGGGGTGGTTCCCGGCCAGCCAGGACGGTGGGGGACACAGTGGCCCTCGGGGGCCTCGGGGGCGCTGTGCGGGCCCCACCCGCTCAGACCTCACCCCACCCCATCAATACCAACTTCTGAAAGATGCTCTTCCCAAGCCACGAGGAGACAGAAACACGGTGGAGTGTGGGTGGCGGGGCTCAATCTTACCTCCAGGGATGTTTGTCTAAAAATGCAGATTCTCAGGTCCCCAGTGTCAAAGTCAGACTCATTAACCAGGTTGGGGTCCATGACCCACAATTCACACCAGGTCCCAGGTAATTCCTCTGACCTGGCAAGTTCGGGAAAACATTAGCCAGGCAGCCGGGGCCGGCTCTGGACTCAGGCTGAATTCCACCTTCATGGTTCCCTTTCAGTCGCTCTGCTTCCTGAAGCCTCTCAGAACCTCAGTCTCCTCTTCTGTTGACAGGGTCTGATGTTACCTTCCTTGTGCGATTATTGGGAGAAATCCAAGAGTACTCCGCACACAGAGTGTTTGAATCGACTGTTCAGGAAAGGATGAATTCTTATTGTTCATAATGATATTCAGAGACATAACACTCCTGGCAAAGTTTCTGATAATCATAAAAACCAGATGGACCACACTGAGCTAATAGGGTTGCAGTCAAAAGTAGAGACCTTGGGCCGAGTGCAGTGGCTCACACCTGTAATCCCAGCACTTTGGGAGGTGGAGGCAGGAGGATCGCTTGAGGCCAGGAGTTCGAGACCAGCCTGAGCAACATAAATTAGCCAGGAGTGGTGGTGAGAGCCTGCTCAGCAGGTGGGACCTGTTGGCATCTCCTCACGAGTCTGCATCCCGTGGTCTATGCAGATGCATTTGGCATCCTGTGGTCTATGCAGACGTATTTTGAAAGGCCATTGATGATATCGGAGCATCATGTTTATCTTGGGGCTTCTCACAGCCTCTTGTTTGAGAAGCCCCGCTGACTGTGAGGAATGACACTATGTGCCTCTCCTCTTCCTAAGTGTCAGCCATTTGCACCTTAGTAAGAAAGAATCTCGGCACGATCCTCAGGGCAGGTTTTCCGTGACAACGTGTGACGGGACCATAAAACCTGGGGTGCTGTGTCAGGAAGAGGGGATACAGACAGCCCTAAAGGAGTCAGATGCAAGGAGGGAGGCGGAATGACGATACCGGCTGATGTCCCTCGTGGGTCTTGGCCTGCCCTCTGCTCTGGGGTCGGTGACTGCTCTAACCAGACTTTCCTCTCGGCAAAGGTCAGGGACGAGATTCGAACATGTAAAATTCTCTCCCTGGCCGAGAGCTCTAGTGTGCACCCTTCTGGGTCACCTGCTGCTGTCACCCAGCATGGAGACTTTAGGTTTGTGCCTCTCTCTGTACCACCCATTTCTGTCAGCTTGAGAACGTCCGTGTGTGGGGCTGTTTTTGAAATATTTGGAATTTTCCAAGCCCTTACATAAACCTTTCAGCTTGGTTTAGTATATATAATAACATGTTCTCCTACATGTGTATCAAAAAATTTTTAATTAAATCTTTTTTTCCAAAGGGGAATCACAGTTGTACACAATTGTGATGTCTGATTCCTCACCTAGTTTCAAATGCCTTTCTCACCACTTGCCTGCTGGGTGACCTTAGGTAAGTCACTTAACCTCTCTGCGCAACAGTTTTCTAATCTGCAAATGGGGGATAAAAACAGCACTTAAGTTACTGTGAAGATTAAGGAAGTCAATACGTGTGAAGCCCTGGACACGGTGCCTGGTACACGTTAGTTCTGTAAGTATCAGAGGACTTTGCCCCACCCAGGAAAGAATAATTTGATTTTCAAAACAGACACTGGGATCTGTCGTCTGCAGAGCAAGACCATTCTCCCCGTAGCAAGAGCCTCGCCGTGGAGTGGCTCTGGCTCGAGGAAACACAAAGGGGTGATTGACGGTCACAGGCGGCTTTTCGGCAGTGGGGTGAGCCGCACGTGGGGGTGTCCACCTGTCGGTGCTGGTGGAGGTGGCGGTACTAGAAATGGTTCCTCCCAGGTGGGCTGCCCTGGGGCAGGCAGGCCCCGAACAACAGCCTTGGGGGTCACAGTCAGGTCTGAGCCTCCAGTTTGCAGGAATTCAGTTCCAGCAATAGCCCGCCCAAGCTCCCAGAGCGGCCCGGCCCCCCACGGCGAACTCGGGTCTCAGGGCCTCCAGGCCTGTGATCTCCCCGGCAGGCCCCAGGGTGCCTGTGCGAGGGGGCCCCTCCGTTTGTGGAGGGACACATGCCATTTGTCAGTGGCATGGGGTGACTCACTGGGCACCCCTTGAAGCAGCTTGCGGAGTTCAAGGCTGGGCGCTCTCTGCTCTCATTATCAGATCTAATTGTGGGCTCAGGTTTCACAAATCGGGGCTGCGCAGGTGGAGGACCAGTGGCAGAGGTCAGGCCTAAAAGCTTATTAAACCGCGGGTGTGAAAGGTAAGACCATCTGGATGCCATTTGACAACTTAAGTGGTAATTACACCATTTGGTGCAGGAATTAGTGAGAGGGGGCTCGCGCTGTGGCAGGGACAACTTTTCTGTCGGAGGGGGGTGGTTTGGGGCACCGTGTGGTCCTCACCCCCGGGCGTGGTTGGCAGGTCCTCTCCTCGCTCTCGGGCTGTCGCCGGGCTGGCGGTCACGCGTGGGCAGCCTGGATACCAGGAACACACCTGCCTTCCCGCTCTCCGTCCAGAGGAGGCGGGGGGAGGTGGGGGCGGCTTCCCCCGACATTCCTCCCGAGCAATATGGAAGTGTTTAAGCGGGGTTTGCACCAGGCAGGGTAGCTGAGATCTGAACCTTTAAATTACAGCCATTCCCGGGCTGAGGAAAAGTAAATAAACAGTTCACAGCTGCAACCAACTCAACACAGAGACCGGCTATCTCTTCTGATTGCAGGACAAGTAATTAAGTGAGAAATGTGAGCCCTCCACGTCAGGGTGAGATGATAAAGGTCTCCGCAGTAAATCCACCGGGTTCCAGAGACCCTCGGGTTAACCCTCGCGGAGCCGGGAGGGGCGCGGAGGGGCGGCCCAGGTTAGGAACTGGCTACTCAGGTGTCAGAGCCAACTCACCGGAACAGCCCTGCCCCGCTTGCCCTGCCGGGGGAAGGGGGTGCGGATGGGGTTCTCAGCAATGCCCCCAAGCACCTCGACACAGGTGTCTGCGTCCACTGACTGTCACAGGCCGAGCTTTGTCCCCACACGTCCATCTGTGGATGCTCCTGCCCCAGTGCTCGGGCTGTGCTGTGTTTGGAGATGGGGCTTTAAAGAGGTGATGGAGGTAAAACACGGTCATTAGGGTGGGCCCTGACCCAGCCGGACTGGTGTCCCCATAAGAAGAGGAGATTAGGACATGAAGGGGCGACCACGTGAGGACACAGAGAAGGTGGCCGTCTGCAAGCCCAGGAGAGGCCTCGGAGGGAACCCCCTGCCCACAGGCTGATCTCGGACTTGCAGCCCCCGGCACCCAGGAGACATGTTCTGCTGTCCGAGCTGCCCACCCTGTGGTGCCTGTGACGGCAGCGGAGCAAACCAACGTGTCCACCCTCGCCTGCGTCACTCTCGCCGGTGCTGTGGCAGGTTCACGGGCCGCGGCAGGCCCTCGCAACATGCGTGTGTCACAGGCGGCTTCTCATACGCACCAAAGCAGTAGCAGTCCCACTTCACAGGTGTGGAAACTGAGGCCTGGAGAGGCAAAGCTAAGAGCCCAGGGTCACAGAGATGGCTGCGTGGACACAGTGTCCCAGTGGAGGGGCCTGGGATGTCTCAGAAATGCAGGTTCCTGGGCCCCAGCCCAGACCCGGGGACTCAGTCCTGGGGGACAGTTTTCAAGGCACCAGGTGATTCTCGCATACCGCCAGGTTCCTAACCACGGAATTCTTTTTCCTGGAATATTTTTTTAAAAAGTGCTGCTTTTTTTCCCACCCCCGCCTGGGGCACTTCCCATCTCTCCATCCCCCCCTGGCCAGGCTGCTCCATGGGGTCCTCGCACTCATGCTCCGTTGGCTTGTGTTTCCCCAACAGCAGCATGGGCTCTGGTGCCCAAATGCCTGGGTTCAAGCCCAGTTGCTGCTACCTATTTGCTGTGTGACCTCAGGCAAGTGGCTTGACCTCTCTGGGCCTCAATTTCCTCATCTGTAAAACAGGATCATAAGCGTACCTACCTCCTAAGGTATTAATATTAACCGAGTTAGTATTTGTGATGTGCTCAGAGCAGTGCCTAGCATGTGGGGAGAGCTGGGAAAATGTTTGTTAAAAACGAAACGACCATCTCACATATTAATACGCCTGGTGATAAGAAGCTGGGGGAGGGGCGAGAAATGGGAGACAAAGCAGGTCTGGGCAGCTCTGTTCCCTGGGGCCAGCACAGTGGCCCACACAGAGGCGGCCTCGGGAGGTCTCGGTGGAGGGGACAGGCACCATTTGTCCATGGCGTCCACCACCGTCCGCCCCACCCACCGCACACCCGGGAGAGGAATGGAGAAGGTGCAGCTCCCTCCGTTCCCGTGTCAGCCACGGGGGCCTCGGAAGGGAAGTCTGGGGGACTGAATCCGTGGTGACAGCAGCACCGTGTCCCCATCGAGGGCGAGGCGTGTTGCCAGCACGGAGGGGCTCCCTGGCGGGGAGTGCTGGGGCCTTGGATCACCCTCATGGCTTTTGCACTCGGTGTTCTCCCACCCCAGTGATGAGCACCTATCCTTTCTGTGATAGAGTGGTTTTTTTTTTCTTTTTGGCTTTAAAAAGAGTGATGCGGAAGTCGGCCGCATCCCCCCCGGCAGAGTTGTCTTTGGGGCATGTTTTGGCATTTCCTTGATGTCCTCACGGCCCGGCAAGACGGGATGCCCTCTGCGAGCTGCTCCACCCTTGCCCCGGGGGGCACGTGCCTGCCTGTGTTCTGGCCTGTGGTCCAGCAGGGGACAGCTGTGTGTCACCCAGCTGTGGGTCTCCAGGAGCCGCTGCAGGGCACCTGCCAGGAAGCCACATCCCGGAGGCCCTGGCTGCATGGAACTGCAGAACCCTGGTCTTGTGGGGCCTTGGGGACCTTGGGCAGAAAGTGCTTCTTCCCTCTTCCCAGGGGCAGGGGACACACGGCTCCTTTACTCACAGGCTGCCGCTGGGTCTGCCCGGGGGAGCTCCCGCGGCCTCTCGGCTGTCGGCTCCGCGGCTCACCTGAAAGGGCTGCTGGGAGGATTCAGCAAACTGAGATGGGGACGGTGCTGCCACTTCACAGAGTCTCCACTGTCAGCGCTGGCTATGGCCTGGCTTCATTCCGACTCCCAGTTGTGTCCCTCTGCAGGGAGGGACCCGGGGACAGGGGAAGACACAGTATTTACTCAATCCTTCAGCTAGTGGTTTGGGGCCTGGACCAGGCACTAGCGATTCATGGTCCCCGCTCGGGAAGTACAGCACCTTCTGGGGAGGGGGGGGGGGCAGCCCTGGGTCACATGACCGCACAAAGGGACCATCCCAAAGCTGAGAGGTGCCGGGAAAGGCAAGACCAGGACAAAGAGAGCAAATCCGGAGCCCGATGCAGTCAGGGTGGCCGAGCTGGGGCATGAGGGACGTGGGGGGCTCGGCTTTCGGAGGCCCCCGCCCTTGCGTCAGCCCAAGCACTGGCCCGAGGGCCACGCCCCTCACAGCCAGAAACCTCCGACTTCCCTGTTCTGGGTTCCAAAGCAGCAGCCCCGCCCCCATGGTGACGTCACGTGCCAGGGACACCGTGGACACCGTTGCTCTGGGGATTTTTTAGGAGCAGTGCACGGCCACAAAGCTGTGGGGAGGATGTCATCCCTCCTGGCCAGGGCCTGGGCCGCGGTGACCTGGGGCTCCACGGGAACTGTCAGACCACGGGCAGTCCGTGGCCCTGAGACCCGATGGATGCATCTCAGCGCTCTGTGCCAACAGTGCTTCCAGGTTAAGTCTCGTTAGGGTAATAAAAGGGATGAGAAAACAGTATTTGGGCTGTATTTTTTCCTGGGGTATCATGACAGATTGAAGGCCTGTGGCTCCAGGCATGCCGGCCAGTCCCAGCTCCTGTGACCCTGAGGCTGGGGCAGGGGGGGGGACATGGATATGCCACAGGCTTCCCCTGCTCCCGCCTGGCCTGGCCCCGTGGCCCCTGGCCATGGCTACTGGCCCTGCTGCCAGCAGCACCTGTGGGAACGTGGCCCCCCATCCCTGAGAGCCTGTGCAGCCTCCCAGGTCCCTGGGAGCGGGATTGCATCATCCCAGTGGGCCGGCTGCCCACAGCACGGCTGGCCCGGCCACAGGGACAGGGTTGGCCTGGCTCATCCTCCTGCACCAGGGACAGGAAAGAGCCTCAGATGGGCGGGTGTCTTGGCACCTGGCACCTCACTGGTCTGTCTGGAAGGACAGCTGTTTCTCTGCCATCTGACGCTGCTCCGGGGGCCAGACTGGGTCCCTCCTTCCTAGAGGAATTCCTGACAACCAGAGTGATGATGAGACGGTCATTGTGCTGGTGTGCCCATCCACACTCACAGTCCAAGCTCAGCAAATTGATTCCGACAGCCAGGGCCACGTGTTGCTGTAGCGAACACGGCAACAGCTCTCGCTCTGAGTGCTCACCGCGCCCTGGACGCTGTGCACGGGTCACCTGAGCAGATTCCCCAACAGCTCCGAGCAGCGAGAGAACAAAGCCCACGTCACGTCCCCCTGGCCTGTTCCAGCAGCCTCCTGCAGGGCAGCTCTGCAAACCCTGCGACACTCTGCACGGAGGTACTGTCAGTGCTGACGTTACGCACAAGGAACCGAGGGGTGGGGAGGTCAAGTGATTCGGCCGAGGCCGCACAGCTGCCAAGTGTCCAGAGCGAGAGGCTCACTCGGTCCGTCTTGCTGCAGAGTTTGCGCCTCTCACCGCTAACCTGTACCGTGTCCATGACGCTCAAGCAGCACTGGGCAAGCACGTGCCATGGGCCTCGTTCCCAGCGCTCAGATGGGAAAGCCGCAAGGCGCAGATCCTCCAAGGCTTTTGGGCCAACTGACGAGATGATGAAACCCCAGAGCCCACCCTCGATTTAAGCAAAAACAAACATAAGTTAATAAAACAACATCCTCCAGAAAGACCATGAAACGAATTTGAGGATGTGTCTTCCACTGCGTGGTGCACCTGTTACTCACTGAGCGCTCGCTCTGCATCGGCTGCCGTGACGTGCACGTCGCAGATTCCAGCCACCACGCTCGTCTCCGGGGGAGGTGAGCTCACCTGCCCAGGCCGCTCGGTAGGTGCATCTGATGTGTCCAGGACTCAAACCCAGGCCGTCTGGCTGAACCCCACCTGCAGCCTGCAGACAGGCCGGCTTTGGGAGCAGGTAGACAGGGCCACCTGCTGCATGTGTGGTGTGATTTGTGGGCTGGGGTGGAGGGTGCCTGACTGACCCTGCCCCAAATCTCTCTCTCCAGTGCTGGCCATTCCACCATGGAGCTTTCCCCTGGGTGTCCCAAAGGTGTGCTCTCTGGTCAAGAGGAAAGGTGTGGATCCCTCCCCGTCTAGCACGGAGCTACCTTAGGGACAGGTGGTGCCCACTCCCCTCCACGCCCTCTTCTGCCTGGGGACATGGTCAGCCTGCACATCCCAGCCTCCCTTGGGTCGGATGTGGCCATTGACTGACTCGTGGCCACAATGGTGTGTGCTGAAGAGGCACGTGGCAGAGAGCAGATCCACAGCATGGACGGAGCCTGGGCCCTGCGTGACGTTGTGGGGCAGAGCCTGCCTCCAGCCATGTTGGATTCAGATGTGGGAAAGAAACAGGCTTTCCCTGTGTCGAGACTTGGGGCTGTTAAAGCGCTCGGCCAACTCTGATTGAACCACTTAGCACCTCGGCAAGTCCAAGGAGGAGAATCTGAAGACCCCTTCCTGTCTGGAGAGTCTGTGTGGTCCAGTTTTGTGGATACCCACCTGGAAATAATGAGACCCAAGAAGGGGAGGAAAGTGACATTTACTTCCCAGGTGACATCTCGATCCTCCTCTCCCCAGCTCTTCCTCTCCCACTGCAGGGGCTCCCCTTGCGCCCATCTGGAGTGGCCTTCCTGCCTCAGGGCCTTTGCACGGCTGCTCGAAACACTCTTCCCCCACATCCACCCTGCCTTTAGTGCTGTCCTCTGACCGCCTGTTTGGCATGGTTAGTCCCCAAGTCTTCCCATTCGGGATTTTCTTAGAAAGAAGAATTGAGGGCAGCTGAGTGCACGTTCTGAAAAACACACACCCGTTTCTCACACAACTTTCCACTCCCCCGCGACAGGCTGGAGATGCGCTTTAACCAGCGAGGCAGAAGGTAGGGGGAGAAGGGTGGGGCAGGGGGAGATTCTGGACCAGGAGCTCCGGGCGCCCAGAGATCTGGGGGGACAAGAACAGCCAGTCCTGCTTTGAGGGTCTTCAAGGGGTGGGAAACGGCTGCTCCCTCTAAGCCCCGCCGGAAACAGCCACTCAGGGCCACCCGTGTGCAGACTCCTCCGTGACATCCTTGGGCCTCGCTGCAACCCACGGGCTGTGCACAGCTGGGAGCACATCTGCTGCCACAGCCACGAGTGTTGTGTCTTCCCCAGGTGGAAGGAAGGTGACGCTGATGTGATTTGTGACTCTCTAAGGTCTCAGAGCAGAGCAGTGTTGGCAAACATTGTCTATAGAGGACCAGGCTACCGTAGGCTGTGCAGGTCACATGGTCTGTCACGCACACCAGCTGTAGCGGGGCGGCTGCCGTAGCTGCTCTGTGGACGAATGAACACGGCTTTGGTTCCAATAAAACTTTATTTACAAATACAAGTGGCCTGTCAGACTTGGCCCGGGGGCCGTAGTTTGCAGCCTGAACCTCAGAGCGTGGAGTGTTTTCCCAACACACTGGCTTGCGGAGTTCTTTCCCGGGGTGATCGCGTTCCCCAGGGGTCCAGAATCTCGGTGTCGGGCACCTTCCCACTGTGCCATGTCCTTCGCATCTGCGCCAACGTCATGGGATGGGGGGATGCTATCTTTGCAGCCTCCCCGTGGACTTGGATAAATCACCTGGACTCCTATTCAGACTGTTTCCTAAGTGGTCCAAGCCACACTGGGCTGGAAATCACCCGGAGAGGGGCTGCCCGTGGGAGCTTTCAGAATCCGGGGGGCACATTGTCACAGTGTTTAGTGGCTCTAGAGGGGTCGCAGGTAGAGAGAACCTCCCTTTTCTTCTCTCATGCCAGTCATTTCTGTGCCGTCCCCAGGCTGGTGTTCCTGTGAGAATTAGAGGACAGGGAAGGTGAATGTGGCAGGGGGTGTTTGAGGAAGGCTTACGCCTGTCGGCTACTTGCATGCACATTTGAAGGGTGTTCAGTCTTTGTTTTTAAGCTGAAGGCTCTGAATTCATTTTGCACGGAGAGTTTCAAGAAAGAGGGAAACGGTTTGTGTGAAGACGGACGTGGGTATAGCCTTTCAAGGTGCTGGATTTGTGCTGACTTGGTCCGAAACACGGCCGCATCTGGTTATGTCTGGTGTCGACTGCTCCAAAAATGTCCTAAATTCCAGACAACCTCTTGGGCTTAGAAATAAAAGTCATTAATCCTGCATTTGAATTTAATATTTGAAATTTTATCCTAATCTTTTTTTTTTCTTCCACATGAATTAACTTTTGAAAAGTTGGAAAGAAACATGAGTTTTTTTTTTTTTTTTAAGGGAACATTCTTAACAAAAGGGTATAAAATTAAACTAGGTTTGACCTTTTGAGTTTAGCAGATTTTCCACCTGGTCGGAGCAGGAAATGGGCTTCTCGGTAGGCAGGCGGCTTCTCCCCCCACTTCTGGAAAGGGGCACCGTGCACATTCTCGCGGTGGCGTGGCGTGCCTCTCGGCCAAGCCATAATGCGAGTTCCTCACGTCCGGTTAGCAGATAAGTGGTGAGATCCAGTGTCTCGGGAGCTGATCCAATTCAGGGGATGGTTCCAGGCAGCCCCAGTTCAGTCTCATCAGAGATATTTAAGCCCCCCGCTCTCCCCATCGAAAAATGCACATAATTCTGCAGGAATCTCACACGTGGGTGGACAGGGCCAGCTTCGGTTTCATCCATCCAGGGGCCAACTTCTCTCTGGCACGAGGGTGCAAGTGTGGGGCACAGACCCAGCCACTGGGGATCTCTACTGACTGGGGGGAAGGGAGTGTGGGAGACGGGGGTCCCGTAGCCTGGCGATGGGGGGTGGGGGCAGAGGGAAGAGCACAGGGAAATCCATGGGGGGAGAGGGGTCTTGGGGTGTTGCCACTTTTGGGGTCAGGGGTTTGGGGGGCATGCCTTTGACTTCTGGCATGGGTTGCTGGGGGCCTCCTGTGGGCCGAGGATGGGGTCCTTCTGCGAGTGAGCTATTAGGATGGCCAGGGTTTGAATCCAGCCCCCGTTTTACATAGTGAGAGACTTTAGTGGAGCCATTGTGCCTCTCTTAGCCTTGGTCTCCCCACGTGTAAAGCGAGAATAAAATGTCACCTTCCTCGGAGGCTGGTTGTGGGGCTCACACGGGATGGTGCGTTTCGTGAGCCCCCTCGGGACAAGCACCCAGTGACTGGCTGGAACAGCAGCACCCTTGTGTAACCAGAGATCATTTTTGTTCCCGAATGTCACGTGTGCGCCAAGGCGAGGGAGGGGGCCTGTGCCCCGCCTCTCAACCTGCCCCACCCCCTCCCTTTCTGGGCCTTGTTTTTCCTTTCAAGGGTGGTCTCTGCTCACTCCACTCTGATGTCACCGCCCAGACATGCCGGTCCTGGCGTGGGGCGGGAGGGGCACGCAGTGGGACTTCTCCCCGCCGCCCTCGCACCCCCGGCCGTGCTGGCCTGGGCTCAGGAGTTCCGGGCTCCTTCCCAGCGGAATTCTCGGTTCCCTGGGCCAGGGCTGGACAGCTCGCTCAGAAATAAAACACAGCCGGTGGGAAGCGGGGCCAGAGCCCTCATTCCCTTTGCCCTCCCTGATGTGGGGGGCAGGAGGGAAACCGGCTGGCAGACCCAGGCCCCCACGTGGAGTTTGCTGTCTAACTCGGCGGAGTCTTGGGCCTGTCACCCGCCCCAGCCGGGCCTCAGTTTCCACACTTGGGAGGGAGGATTTGCATCGGCTGACGTGAAAGGCTGTGATTCTATTTTAGGCAGGTGAAGGGAGCGTTTCCAAAGCCCGGGACTGGAGAGACCTTAGGTGACACAGGCATGAGTATTTTGAACTTTTACCTAAAAAATTCCGCAAGGCAGGAGCTGGGGCAGGGCGGACAAGGCACTTGCCTTGGGTGCAAAATTTGAGGGGATGTCTCAAAACCCCACCATCATCGAGATAAATTAATAGTTTAATGCAATTATAAAAAAATCAAAATGCAAAAAATTCCTTGGTGAACCAAGTATCAAAATCACGACTTAAGGCAGGGTTGGGATTGTTGTTTTCCTTGTGCCTCAGCTTCCAAGACGGTTTGGCACCTGCCACCTCGCAGCATAAAAACATTCCTGGCACGCCTGGCTTGCAACCACACCGATGCCGCTGCTGCCTAGAAAATGCCACATGGAAGTTCAAAAAGTGAGCGTATTTAAAAAAAAAAGAAGAAGGAAGGTTATCTCGTGTGTGACTAGTTGTGAGTGGACGCAGCACAAGGTCGTGGCATCAGAAGAATGGCTGAGGGTGTGTTGGGGGGTGTGAATTGGTGACCCCAAGTGGCTCTTTAACCCCCAATGCCTGGGAAGCCGTGCTTGGACCCTGAGTGTCCACCCCTCTGACCACAGTGGGCTGGTCCCCCATGTCCCCTGACCCACGCTGGCACAAGCAGAGCCTCCCAGGCTGGGCTGGTGGCCCGAGCAAGGAAGGACACTGGTTAGTGGCCGAACAGGCTGGACACAGAGCAGTGACGGGGTGACAGGCTCCCAGCTCCCGCCCCAGCCCTGCCCTCGACGTCCACAGCCACCTGCATCCTCACTACCACCCCCAGCCCGTTGGCATAACCTGGTTGGGTTGGGTTCCATTCTCTTAAAATGAAACAGGTGCTCAGTGGCGCTCAGTACGGCTGCGTGTTGGAGACATCAGAGCAACCTTTGAAAACGCAGGCTGTAGAGGTGGAGCCCTTGACAACTCGGTCCTTCTTGAGCACCGATTTATCTCAATCGCTACCGTTTAGAGTTGATTCCGTGTAACTGGTCTCAGATGTAACTGTAGAGACCTTTTTTCCCCGAGGGGGCACATGTGTTAGGTCCCACCTCATTGGGAGAGCCCACACTCTATAACATGGGATCCACGTGGCTCTGGGGGGTGGCTGGCCTCTCGGCTCGTGGGCAGCATGTACCCTGCGTCTGGCAGTTCAGAGTTCTCCATCCCCTGTCCCCAGGCTAATGGACCCAAAGATAGACACAGGCCAGCCCAAGCTGCAGGGAAGGTCATGCCCCCTTTGCTGGGACCCCAGCCTGTGTGGGCTGTGACCTGTGCAGCCAAGGATCATTTTCACTGAGAACAAAATCAAGACACCATGGTGGAGGGATGGAGAGAGGGGAGGGACAGATTCCTGAGGGCTTCAGTGAGACCCTGCACCAAGTGTGGCTGAGGCCAGACCCACCCGGTAGCTTTTCCAGTTACGGGAACCAACAGATGGCCTCTCTGGTTAAATTGGTTTGACATGGGTCTCTGACATCTGTGACTGGGAGTCCCAACTAAGTCTCCACCTTGCACTAAAGCACAAGAACAAGGGATTATTCTGGGGAGGGATATGGGGGCCAAGAGACTCAAAGGAAACCGCAGACTCCAGGGAGGAGGGACCCCCGGCATCGGCGTCTTGGCCCCTGAGCCCAGAGAGCTCAAAGGCACGGCCATGCATGTGCCAACTCCAGAGACGGAGTACTCAGATAGTACTCAGGGTCCCACCCTGCAGCGGGGGGCCAGGGCACAGATCTTCATGGCCATCCCTGCCCCTGGGGGTGTGGTGTCAGGAGAGGAGAGTCTGGGCAGACGCCCCCACACGACGTCCATCCCACGGCTGGGAAAATGACAGCGGATGACCAGTGAGAGCCCTTTTCTCTCCGGCTGGCTCAGAACACCCTGGGGGGCTTTTGTCAATAGTTTGGCTGCAGCAGCTCTGTGCGTGGGAGGAAGGTTGGTGTGAGCGTGGCTCTCCCCCTTGCGTGGACGTGGGCTTGTCTCTCCTGACAAATGAGACCACCAGGATGCCACCCACGTCTCCTTGCCACCCTCTCCAAGCGCCAGGGGCGATCCCGGGAGGTGAGGGCTTAGCAAGTGCCCTTCAGGTTATGTTTAAGCCCATTTATTAGAAGTACCGACTTCCACCTAGACAATTGCTGTGCTGATTATGGGCAATCCTTTTCCTCTAATCACCACAGTGGCCAACCTAACCCTGACCACACAGGGTTAGGTAACTGGCCACATGAAAATGTCCTGTAAGTTGTGCAATTCCACCCCGAACAAGGGCACCTCCGTTGTAGAAGCCCATGTTCCCTTCTGAGGAATGTGAAAACCTTTGATGTTAATTGAAATTAAGAAGAAAATACTATGATCAAACCAATCAGAAAGAGATCCCTGGAAAGTGTCTTTGTATTCAGGCGGCAAGTGGCACCCTTGGCAATCCCAGCGCCCTCTGGGGAGGTGCCCTCTCCTTCCTCGTGACAGTCAGGTGTTGGAATTATCCTATAACTTATCTCTTCCCATTCTTACTGCTAGAAGTACTGGGAGTGCCTGGGTCCCAGTCTCTTGGCTTGGAGGTTGGACCCCATTGCTGTCAATGATTTTCTGAGTAACCTCAGGTGAGTCCGTTGACCTTTTGAGTCTCAGTTTTCCCGTCAGTAAAATGGGAATAATGCTAGCCTGCCCTATAACGTGGAACTGGTTATTGTGTTTAAAGCTGTTACAACACTTGGCACACAGTGCGGCCGTAAATCTGAGCTCTTGTTACCACTCCCAATTAGCAAAGATTTGGACACATTTCTAGCACTTTAAATGTCCAAATTGTGTGTGCTGTCTCTGGAACAAGCTACATCCTGAATATAAAAAGGTCTCCCGCGCTTAGGTCTGAGGCCATTTATAGCAATTCCTGTTTCCACCGCGGATTCGGTTTTGCTGATACGGAGGGAAAATTTCAAGCCCTCCGCTGTATAAATTTAGTTAACGTTTTATTGCTGGTGACTCTTTTATCACATGACTTTTGTTTCTCATTAAGTCAGAGAAGGAGATTTACTAATAGGCCAAGTAAAACCCGATCGGGGCAGGGCCTGTTCCTGCAGAGTTTTCTCCCGGGGACCCCAGATGTTAGGAGCTCAGGCTGGGACACATGGAGCACACACTCGCTTTGCAGTTCGCACAAAAGCTGTCTACTTTTTGTAGATTTGTTTCCTGAAAATGAATATTCATTGCCTCGAGGACCAAAACCAAAAATAGAGATAAAGGACAATGGAATTGCTCTGGCAACGAAATACCAGGATTAAATACAACTTTGCAATTCCTACTCGACGGGTGATGACTATCAAAATGAGAAGGGATTTCTAGATGGATGTGAGGGTTTTTATTGCACTTTTGGTTATTTAAAAGTTCTGTTTCCAAGGCATGAGGAAAGTTAATGTACGTCAATCAAGTCCCAGCACATGGTCTTCACCTGCGCAGGTGTGTTCTCACACACACGAGTGTCTTCACCCCATGAGTGTCTTCACCTGTGCAGGTGTGCTCTCATACACACGAGTGTCTTCACCCATGCAGGTGTATTCTCACGTGAGTGTCTTCAGCTGCACAGGTGTGCTCTCACACACACAGGTGTCTTCACCTGCGCAGGTGTACTCTCACACACATGAATTCATGATTTCCCCGACCACTAAAGACAGCTCTGATTCTTTCAGTTGTCAGGTTCTTTCCTTGTTTTTCATTCTGTTTTGAGGTTAGCAGCTCTTGATACTTAATTGTCTTTCCATTTGTTTATTGGGGGCTATGAAACAGTGATATCCTACCATTGTGTTTTCCTTCGTGAGCCGGAGTGAATTTTTAAAGAACTGTGTCCCTCCATTGTCAGTGGGTTACCTGGGGGTGCAGTTCATACAGGAAAGGGAGGATAAGGATTCTTTCCTTATATTTACCCAGTTCTGAAGGTGATGAACTGACTCCTTCTCATCCCCAAAAGGTGACCAATTAGATTGTTAAAAAAAATTATCCTCAATTTGTAGATTTAAACACAATTAATGAGTTTCAATTATTGCAGTTCATCTCCTTACTGAGTTCCGATTGTCTCCTGTGACCCAGTCGGCTTTGACACCTGTTTCTGTGCGATGCGTCCTGTTACTCGGGACTTACCTCCTGCATTTTCTCTCCAGACCCGGAATCACCCATTTCTCCAAGGAGCCCTGGTTTCTTTAATGAGAAGCGATATTTTAAAACCACATTCTGGGCATCAGGGTTTGTTACTTGGTCTTTGTTTCTCGGTAGTTCCTACATAAATGCCTCCTGAGTTCATACTGACAGTTCTATTTCAAATTCGGGACTACAGAGTTTCCACTTAATCTCTTTTATATTTTTTCTTTTCATTCCCTCTTCCACACTGAGAATTCCGGTTATCATGAAAATAGGAGTGGATATCATATAATATTCCACAATTACTGACTTGCTCTCGCCAACTTCACACATACGACTGTCTCAAAATAGAAACACCCGTGTGACCACTGCCAGTTAAAAGCACTAACCACAGTGTAATTTTTTCCTGCCTGGGCCACCCCGCGGTGCTTCCTTCCTGGCGAGCCGTGCCCCGTCTGCTGTGTGAGAGCACACGGCCATGCGTGGTACACGCTCCCCACAGCCCCCGCTGAATCTCAGCTCTGCAGGGGCACCCGGGCCTCCTTTAACGACGGGATGTGCTCTGGGGAACATGTCATCGGATGATTTTGTCGTCACTGTGTGGGTATCACAGAATGCACTTGTACAAAGCTACGTGGCACAGCCTCCTGCATGCCCAGCTGCGTGGTACAGCCTGCTGGCCCCACACTGCACTGAACGCTGTAGGCAACTGTGGAACTATGGGAAGTATTAACATTTGTATGTATAAACTTATCTGAATATAGAACAAAGACAGTAAACACACTACATAAAAGGTAAAAATGTACACCTGTCTGGGGCGCTCACCATGGATGGAGCCTACAGGTCCGGAAGCCGCTCCGAGGAGTGTGAGTGAGTGTGCGGGCCCAGGACACTGCTGTAGACTTTACAAACACGGTACACACAGGCTGCGCTGCATTTATACGAGGTTTTTCTTTCTTCGATAATAAGTGAACCTTAGCTAACTGTAATGTTTTTACTTTATAAACTTTTAAATTTATTTTTAATGTTTGGACTCTTTCATAATAACACTTAGCTTAAAACACAAACACATTGAACAGCTGTACAAAAATGTTTTCTTTCTTTATATCTTTATAAGCTTTTGACTATTGGTGAAATTTTTGGGTTTATTTTATTTTGATTACCCTTTCAACTTTTTTTGTTAAAAATGAAGACACAAACACACAGGTTAGGCGAGGCCCACACAGGGTCAGGGTCACCCATGTCACTGTCTCCACCTCCACATCTTGTCCCACTGGAAGGTCTTCCGGATCAGGGACACACGTGGGGCTGTCCTGTGCTGCGGTGACAGTGCCTTCTGGGTGCCTCCTGAAGGGCCTGGCTGAAGCTGTTTTATAGTGAACTTTATTTTTTTTGATAACTAGGAGTATACTCTAAAACAATGATAAAAATACGATATAGTAAACACATAAATGAGCAATACACTCATTTATTATCATTGCCAAGTATTCTGTCCTATACTTAACTGTACGTGCTAGACTCTCACGTGACTGGCAGCTCAGGAGGTTTGTCTACACGGCAGCACCACAAACATGTGAGCCGTGGGCCGTGCACTGACCCTGCACCTGCTGCAGTGTCACCGGGCAACGGGAGTTTTCAGCTCCTTTATAACCTAATGGGATCTAATAGGACCACGTTTGCATGTGAGGTCCACCGTGGCTATGTGGCATGTGACTGTGACTGCATGTGATGGTCCCCACCGGCCTGTGACAGCGTCACTCCTGCCGGTTTTACCGTCTGAAGCTCGTTCCTCAGCTGACTGCCCGTTAGATCATGGCAACAATATCCTCTGAGTTCCTGCGTATTGATAATAGTTTACCTGTTTGCTCTTTTTTTAAACATTAGATTTATTGATTATAAAATCCTTGGCTCACATTTTGTTTCTCTGAATATTTAAAAAATACTCTCCTTTTTCTTCTAGTATACAGTATCTCTATCAAAAATCACGACGGTAACCCAGTTTCCTCTCCTTTGTGAGTCACATGCTCTTTGCACTTCGGTGGGCAAAGGTTTTTGTTTTTGTTTTTACTTGCCTTTAAAGTCTAGTTTTTAATAATTAGAATATCTTGGAGTTGGACATTTTGATCAATATTATCAGGTACACAGTGTGCTCTTTTAATATATAATTTCAAATATTTTTTATTTCAGAAACGTTTTCTTGAATTGTGGGTTCAGTAGTCATTCTGCTCCCTCTCTTTGATGTTCTTCCTCCAGAGCGTCTTACCCATATGTTGGGTCTTCTTTGCCTAACTCCACAAGGTGCTGTGTCCACCTCTTTATTTCTTCCCCAGTGCCTTAATTGTTTTATTTTCTATATATATATATGGTCATGAAAGGTCACTGATGTCATTAATGCATCTCTATGTCTAACTTTCCTTTTCTTTTTTCCTTTCTAATCTGATCATGCTAATGTGTTGATGGACAAACTAAACAAGTATGTTAGAATTGTATTTTAACAAAAAGTAAATAAACACAAAATGAGCATCAGAGGGACATGAATGAAACCCACGTGCTTTAGCACACAGGCTTGTTTTATGGGTTTGGTGCTCAGAGACCTTCTACGCATCCTTTCAGGTGAGCTCTGGACACTTGGTTCTGGGTCACTGCGGCTGCTGGAAAGTGGACCTTGTTTGCGGCACACGTGGGCAGTCACAGTCCTTGGTGGAGAGAGGACTAACCTCAGAGTCACCGCCAAGATCCTTGGAGACCAGTTTCCAGCCATAGGAAAGAATTCCTTTTCCCAGGGGCACTAAAGCTGCCGGTCAGGTCCCTCAGGCTTGTGACAATTCCGCTGGTTGCAACTTCTGGTTTCGTGGGTTGAGTGGTCCAAGGGGCTATATTTGCTCAGTAACTGGCTGGTGTCCTCACTTGTGCTAGTTTGTCTGGGGGCAATAAGAGCAGGGCTGGAGACTGGGTGTGTCAGGCCAGGTGAGCACAGTCGGGTCTTCCCTGCAGTTGCTTCCCTGGGGCCGTGTGGGAAGGGAGCTGCCTGCAGGAGGACAGGTGGGGCCCCTCTCTCCCCCACCAGGCATTACAATGTGGACGGACACCTCTGTGACACCTTTAGATCTCTGTTCTTGAATGCAGGCAGGTCGTCCTTGACAGGCTGTGACCTTGGGTCCCTCTGTCTGTAGCAGGGTGGAGTCAGCACGTGAGTGTGAACCCAGGGGCACCATGGGACCCTCCCGGCCTCAGTTTGCACCTCTGTTAAGTGTGAATGATGAGACCCAACCTCTCCCATCTCTGTTTGGTGAAACGTGGTAGTGTCTATGAACATTCAACAAAATGCCCAGAACATAGTCGGTGCTCCATAAGTAATTTTTTTTTTTTTGTTATTGTCATTACTGAGACAGAAATGTTAGCCTTTCCCTCTACCGTGCTGTCAGTTCCATGGGGACCCCATAAATTGTGTCTGTTTTGTATGAAGACATGAGAGCAGCTTTTCCACTTGTGGTAGACAGAATTACAGCACCCCAAAGAGTCCACGTCCTAATCCCTGGAACCTTAACGTGTTACCTTACCGGGCAAAAGGGACTTTGTGGATATGATTAAGTGGAAGATGTTGAGCTGGGAGACTGCCTAGGGTTACTCAGATGGCCCACCTGTCAGCAATCCAGGGAGCAGACAGGTGAGAGGGCATGGCCCGTTCTGGGCATCAGGCGAGGCAGCCCTGGGGGATTTAGGCTCAAGGTGAGGCTCAGAGGATGACGGAGTTGGCCAAGAGAGAAAGTTCGGGAGAGGGTGCCGGGCATAGGGGCCAGGGTGCAAAAGCCAGTTCAGTGATCTGATGAGATGCTGTTGGTACCCTGTTACCCGAATGAGGAAACTGCAGCTCAGAAAGATCAGGAACCTGCGAGGTCAAGGGGCAGGAGAGAGCATTATACTCGACTGAATAGATTTCTGACTCTTGTGGTCAGGAGCATCTGTGGGTGGGTTTGTTTCCCATGTCCTGGGTGTCCCTAGGAGCGGATTGGTGACTCCAGCTGCTTACTAAAAAGTTGATGAAAAATCTTGCTCATGGGAAAAGGCAGAACCTTCCCCAAAGCCCTGTTCGGGCTTTGTACCCGTAGAGCTTCAGGAGAGACGTTCTGGGCTTTCTACTAACCGCGTGTGTCTGCATCTGGGCGGGCAGGGCTCAGAAACCCGGGGGGGCCAGGCTCTGAACGCCACCGCCCCGGACCTGCAGGCTCTGGCCGCAAAAGAGCTGGACGTGCCCGTGTCAGAGGGCCGGTTGGACAGTGACCAGGCCTCGCTGGCCGGCAGACGCCCGTCACTTGCAGACGCAACTCCGAGCTCCATCATTGGCCCCAGAAGAGGAAACACCCCCTCAATTGCTTCAACCATGCAAGAAATTTGCCCGTCTGTGTTTTCCTTGCAGTTCCTGAAACCCTGCGGCTCATGTTTAATGCCAGTTCCAGCTTGAGTTTTGTTAAAATGCTGAAACCTAATTTTTTCATTGAGCGACTTTCAGTGTGAGGCCAGCATCAAATTAGGAGCCTCCCCCCTGGCAGGGGCTGGCAGCCGGGAAGGCAAGAGCCTCACGCATGCCGGGGATATGCAATACACTTTGTCCCGCTCGGTACAAGAAGCCCAGTCAGAGCAGCCTGATTTATGACATTGCTCAGGCTTCCTGTTACTTTAAACCATGAGCATTTGGAGCCGCACCCCGCGTTCCTGGCCTGCGCTGCCGCTTATATAATGTCAGGAATGGAATAATTGACTTTCCAGGGCTTTGAATTGTCCCCAACTTCAGTCTGCCTTTTTTTTTTTTTTTCTGTTGAGGTGAAATTCACATAACACAAAATGAACTGTTGCAAAATGAGCGATTTGGTGGCATTTAGTACATTTGCAATGTTGAGCAAATGTTGTGCATAGACACCTCCGTGTAGTCCCGAAACATTTTTACCTCCCCAAAAGGAAACCCTGAACCTGTAGAAGCAGTCACTCCCCATCCTCCCTCCCCCTGGCCCCTGGCAACTGTTAATCTCCTCTCTGTCTCCATGGATCGTCTGTTCCGAACTCTTCATTTCAGTGGGATCCTACAACTTGCAACCTTTGGTGACTGGGTTCTTGCACGTAGTGTGGTATTTTCCCGGCTCATCTGCGTTGTAGCATGAATCAGCTCCTGACTCCTTTTTATGGCTGAGTAATATTCCGCTGAACGGACATACCACAGTTTGCTTGTCCGTGTATCCGTGGATGGGCACTTGGGCTGCCTCCACCTTCTTTGTTATTAGGAATAATGCTACCATGAATATTCACGTACGAACTTCTGCTTGAGTCCTGGAATTACTGGGTTCTGTGCCAATTCTGTGTTTAACTTTCTGAGGAGCGGCGGAGATGTGGTGGCTGGAGAGTCCCCTGCAGGAGGTGGTGTCTGTGTTAGGACCCCAGCAGCAGGGAGCCCATGGGAGGGCTGTGGCCAGACAGTTCCTGGGGAAGTGCCAGTGACCTTCTGTTCTGAGCCCACCCAATCCATGGCCTGCAGTGCCAAAGTCCTCTAGGTCTGGGCCATGTTCTGGCCCCTCCAGAGCCATCATCATCAGGGGAAAAGCGTGTCAGCACTGATGAGGAAGGAGGCGCTCACTGTGGCCAGCTGTGTTCATCCAAGCAGGCCAAGGCCCCCCATTTCTGCTGTGCTGTTCCCACCCAACTCCACCTTGCCATGGACTTTGGAGCCCCCTGGACAGGGGTTCCAATCCTGCTTCTACCATCCCTGTGCCTGTGTGGCCTTGAGCAAGTCTCTTTACCACTCTGACCCTCAGTGTCATCCTCTAGAAGATGAAGAGAATCCCACCAAGCAGGGAGAGATTCTGCGTGCTGACTCTTCTGAGCACTCCCTGTTTCCTGGAGAGTATCTCATTTAGTCTCCACAGCTCTGTGACACAGGCACTGTTACTGTCCCCCTGTGGCAGATGAGGAAACTGAGGGACCGAGATGTTAGTATGGTTGCTCAAGGTCACACCCCTTAGCGAATGGCTCTCAAGCTCTTAGCGCTTCCTCGTGTGGCCCCAGCATAACTGCTGTCGTTTGATGTCACACCTTTATATGGAACTTCTACGCAAAGGTAGACAGAACAAGACAATGAACGCTGTGTGCCACCCGGCCCTGGCAGTGCTCACACATCCGCAGACTCTTCCCTTCCTCTTGCTTAATTTTGAAGTAAACTCTTGGTGCCCTGGCATGTTATCTGTACACCGTGCGGTATGTGTCTCTGGAAGAGGCTGCATTTCTGGGTGGTTGTCTTCCCCTACGCTGGGCTCTTTGCACATCAGAAACTTCCAGCACAGGCACCGACACAGAGGCAGCGCTTGGTGTTTACTGAATGAGTGAGTGAGTGAACAAATGATGTTGTGGAACCAGACCTTGGGGTTCCTGTGGATCTGCGTGCAGGTGTCCCTCCTCCGTTCCCCGGGAGCGGACTCTGGGAGAGCAGAGACCTCCCTGGGAAGGAGGCCTGCAGTCCCTCAGTGTAAGTAGGTGACAATTTATGGCATGGATAAGCGCTCATAAGCCTCAAAGACAAATAGCGTGTGTTTGTGCAGGGCCTCCCTTCCACCCACTGCGGGGCCTCTGCAGAGCAGCTTGGAGGCTGCTGCCCGGCCCAGGCCAAGCTGGACGGAGGTGCAGAGAGCTGGCCCCCCTCCCCCCCACCCCGCTTCCCGCCACAGCCCACGTGTGTGGGGTGGGCGAGAGTGCCCTGTCTGCCTGCAGGGGCCGAGGCCACCTGCGTGGCCCAGGGGGGTCCAGCCGGACGGCGCCGCAGCTGATGGGTGGCCTGGCCTGGGTGCCCGTGAACACGCAGCCAAGGCAGGATTGAGGACTGATGTGTGTCCCCTGAACCCACACCTGCCCCACTGAAAGTCCCTCGGATCCTTCTGACAGCTCATGCAGACGCAGCGTGGCGGCCTCACCCTGAAGTGCGGTGATCGTGCTGGCCCAGCTTCAAGGTGGGTTTGTCTTTGGGTGGCTCCAGGGTCAGCCCAAAGTGCCGCTGACAAAGATGGGCCACCCGGCGGGCCATGCTGGGCATTCCCGCGTCGGGCAGGCCCCGCCTCGTGGCCACCCTGCAGCCGTGGGTCTGTCCTTCCCGTGGGTGTCATTGGCCGTAGCAGAGTCGAGCTCCGCACACCCTGCTGGTCAGAGGCACGTCCTCTGTGGCTCGGAGAGCAGACCCCTACATGGACGGGGGTGCTTGTCACCCTGACATAAGTCTTCCCGCTGGAGTCCTTGCAGGAATGCGACCCATAGATCAAAGCTCCTTCCTGTCGGAGAGTGAGGCTGCTGGCAAGAGAATAAAGTCTTTGTCTCAGGAGTGTCAGCAATGAGGTCACGTAGGCATCGCCTGTGGGTTGAAGAATGCTAGTTCCTTGTCACGGGGGCCTCGTGGAGGCCCCGAGGCCCCACCTCATCGCTGCCTTGCTGTGTCCCCAGGGGCCACCTTCTGGTGTGGGCCTGTGGCTGAGGGCTGTCCCCACAGTGGGACTAAGATCAAGGTTTCGAGGTGCTTGTGGGTCTCAAGCACGATTGGAGAAATGAACATCTGGGATTCACCCCATAGCCGCCATCCACCATCTGTGTCCACTTTGAGCACTTCGCGTCACCTCTCTGAGCATCAGTTTTCGCACCTGTTAAAAGGGGATAAAGACAGCACTCACCTTGTTGGTGTTTGGGAATCTCCCATCGTCAGACTAGAGCCCTGGGGGAGCAGGAGTGCATCTGTCTCACTCGTCACTGCATCGCATCTCGGGAGATACTTGGTGAGCAGGACGATGACACGACAAAAAGGTGGCACTCACCACATAGTGTCGCTGTCACTATTGTTGTTATTAATATTATTTCTTCCATGTTCACAGAGGGTCTCAAAGCTCTCTCACAAACATAGGAAGCCCAGCAGGTGCTCTAGGGCAAGGGCCAGCAAACCATGGCTTGTAGGCCTAATGTGGCCCCCTGCTTGTTTTTGTAAATAAAGTTTTATTGGCACACAGCCACGCCATTCATTATGTATTTCTATGGTGCTTTTGCACTGTCGTGGCTGAGGTGAGTAGTTACAGCACAGACCATGGCACACAGAGTCTACAATGTTTACTCTCTGGCTCTTTCCACACAAAGTCTGCTGACCCCTGGGCCAGGGTCCACAGCCAGGAAGGAGGAATGAGTCAGCATTTTGGTTGGGGTCCTCTTGCTTGTAACAGTGATGAGCTTGACACCCTGGCAGGGAGGAGGAGGAGAAGGAAGTGGCCAGGGAGCAGCACGGCCCAGGTGGGCTGAGGGCAGAGGGAGGCGAGAGGAGGATTCTACTCTCGTTCCTGTGGCTTGAGGCAGGTACTGAGCTTCTTGGAAATTTCTCTCAGGTTCCACCATGAGTCAGTTTTTCTCATGACATGTCTGCAGCGTCGGCTGGAAGAAACATGGTGGGAAGCCAGAGGGCCGACAGGAGAGGTGTTGGCAGGAAGGAGCTTTCCACTGCCGATGACGTGAACTCAGCTCAAGTTCACAGGAAGCTTCCAGGTGTTCAGGCCACATCTCTCTGTCACCAAATGCTGCCTTCAAAACAGACCCAGAGCCTGACACCTCCCACCACTGCACTGTCCTGCCTGGACCAGGCCCCCAGGACTCAACTGGGTCAGTGTAATCCGTGGGTCCCCCCACTCACCCCCCAGCACACAGCCAGGCTGAGCCTTTTAATATTTAAGTCATGAAGAATCACCCCTGTTTTCTTCTATGAGTTTTATAGTTTTAATTCTTACATTTAGGCTTCTGACCCATTTGATTTAATTTTTGTATATGGTGTGAGGTAGGGGTCCAACATCACTGTTCCGCATGTGGAAATCCACTTCTCCCAGCACCATTCATTGAAGAGACTATTCTTCCCCCATCGAATGGCCTTGGCACCTTTCTCAAAATCAAGTGCCCGCAGAAACATGGGTTTATTTCTGGACTCAGTTCCATTTCATTGTTCTATGTGTCTATCCTTATGCCAACATCCCACTGTCTTAATTACTGTAGCTTTGTAGTAAGTTTCAGTGTCCAACTTTGTTCCTTTTTAAAAAAAAATGTTGTAGTTCTTTGGGGTCCCTTATAGTTCCTTATGAATTTTAGGATCATCTTTTCCATTTCTGTAAGAAAGATGGTTGGAATCTCCACACAAGGGAATATTTCTCAGCCATAAAAAGGAGCAAAGTTCTGACACCTGCTGCATCATGAATGGACCCTGGGGACAGGGTGCTGGGTGGGAGGAGGCAGACACAAAAGGCCACACATTGTGTGGTTCCATTTATAGGAATGTCCAAGACAGGTGAATCCATGAGACAGGAAGCAGGTAGGGGGTTTGCAGGGGTGGGGGAGGGGAGCATTAAGTGCCACTGAATCATCCACTTTAAAATAGTTAGTTTTGTGTTATATTTCAGCTAATGAGAAAGTAATTCGAGCCAGATCCTGCCACTTCTCTGTCCCTTCTCTGTCCCCTCTGAGCCTCCTTCTTGTCATGGAAGCAGTGACCTCACGAGCCTCCTCACCTGTGGGCAGCTCCCCGTCCCAGGCCCCCACCCTCCTCTGCTCCGTTTTTCCTCATAGCACTTCCCACTGTCTGATGTGCCAGATATTTGTATTACTTATTATTTTATTTTAAGGTTTCTTTCCCCCTAGCCAGAGTGTAACCTCCCTAAGGGCGGGGACCTCCCCTACTGCTTGGCTCAGTGCTGGGTCCCTGGTGCCGAGAACAGCACCTGACACCGAGTAGGTCCACTGTCGTTAGTTGCTGAGTGAGTGAAAGCAATGCATTGTTGCAGGGAGGTGACTTTTCTGCCATGGGGGAAAAAGGGCCCTGGGCTCCCGGCCCCTCAGCTTGCCAAGCTGGAGCTCTTCTTCCCTCTCCTGGCTTCAGATGACACCTTCGGGAGGGACCCTGGCCGGGGCAAGGGGGGGGACCTGGGGTTCTGATTTCCCAGCCTGGCCCATGGAGGGATCATTCCAGCCTTCCTGGGGCTCTCTGCCAGCTGCCCCAGGGCCAAGGCTGCCTCAGTTTACCAGCCTGCATTGTTCACTCTCAAATGCGCAGCCCAGAGCAACCGGACCTGCCCCGTTGGCCCAGGGGCGCCTCTACTAGCTGTCACTGCTGGGTTTTCCCTGCCCGTTTCCTCTCCGCCCCGGAGGTCTTCAACCCTGCACCTCCCCTGCCAGGCAGGACGCCGATGCTGGCAGTGGAGGAAGTCATGTTCCTCTCTAGACTCTGTCTCCACCCTGCCACCCACCACGATGCTGACTCACAGGACCTTGGAAGTGTCATGTGGAGTAAGAAACACAAGCCTGGCGATCTGGTCTCCAGAGGAGGCCGGGAGTCCTAGCCCACAGTGCAGGAAGTATCAGACAGCAGCACTTCCGACTGGGGTCTCTGGAGCCCTTTGCACTAGGTGGTCACTGCAGGGGAAGCCAGGAGAGACGGGCTGGGCAGCGAGGGCTGGAGGGGGTGGGTGCGCCCTGGGGAGAGCATGGAGGGGAGGCATAGAGACCAGGTGGGAGTGGACTTCCTGGGGAAATGCAGCCACCGAGGGAGTGTGGGTGCACATTGACAGAGGTGCAGGGGGGTTGAGGTTAAGCACCTACCCGGGTGCAAGGTGAGACTCCAGGGCATGCAGGTGAGCAGGAATGGGGAAGCAAATCATCCCATTTCCTGGGTACCGCATAACCCCATTAACCTGTGATTAATTCAGGATATTAGTAGCTGCAGAAATTCAAGGAATCTTTGATAACTAAAGAGATGTAGGATGCAGAATTATAATGAAAGAACCCTGGGCTGGAATCAGAAGCCCTGCAGTTTAGAGTACCACAGTGCAGCATACGTGTGATCTCCGTGAATGTTCCTGCTCTTAACGTTGCTTTCCTTCCCTCTCCCATCAGCAAATATTTGCTAAGCACTTTTTGGTGCCCGGAACTGTTCCCATCGCTTTATACAATATAACCCATGCCATCCTTGTAACAATGTTGCAGAGTCTGGACTGTTACCTTTGCTTTATACAATGTAACCTGTGCCATCCTTGTAACAATGTTGCAGAGTCCAGACTGTTACCTTTGCTTTACAGAGGGCGACCCTGGGGCGCAGAGATGGGAAGGGCCTGCCTCGAGCTCTGCCCCACCACCCTGGGGGCCACCCCAGCCGGCTGCTGCCCCTGCCTCAACCTCACACCGTCTTCGCCAGAGGTGGGCACCGTGGGGGGCTGCAGACGTCATTGCCCGAGGGACAGATCACGGCTGTCAACTTCGTGCACTCCAGAAAGGCCCAGGACTGGCCTGACTAAAATCCATTTAAGAAAATTAACCCTGTGACGCGCGCTCTGCCTGGATCTGTGGGCAGCGGCCGCAGAGCGCTCAGGAGGTGCGCGGCGGCTGATAATGGAGTCCATATGCCCTGTGCTCCAGCACCACTGCGCTGGGTGGGCTTATCAACCGCTAGGACAACAAAGGGCGACAGTTCAAAGGACGGGCTCTCGAGACGCCGGGCTCTTGCAGGGGCTCCACTCCGACCCCTGAGCAAATGCTGTCGTCCTGCTGCTGCCTTTGAGCCGCTGCCACTGGCCTCACTTTTTCCCCCCTTATCCTTTCACCCTTTGGCAGTGAAGCAGGGAGTTTTGTGGGAAATATCCCTGCAAAAGGACTGATTTATAACTGCATTTGGGAGTGAGCCGACCTCTGGTGATCCGTACCTGGGCTGTGGGGGCTGCAGGGGGAGCAGGCCAGGGGGCTTGTCTGGCGTGACAGCTCAGAACTTACAGCTGTCCCCCGGGGGAGGTGCCTCCCCTGTTCACACGGTCTCAGGGGGAGGACGATCGAGCCGTCATCGGAGGGCGTCTGCTGGGCAGAGCCACAGGCTGGGCTGTTTCTGAGGGGCCATGGTTCACCCACAGGCTCAAATGACACTGAGCTATTTCTTGGCATGTTCTGTGAGAGACGCACCAAGCTGTGTCTTGCAAGTGCCCCGGGCTGGGACGTGATTGTCCGGATTGGATGTCGACAGTCAGTGCCTCGAGGATGAGACAATCACCAGCTCCCGGCTTGCTTCGCTGATGACTCAGCTGTGGTCTGGACTGGGGTCAATGTTTCCTGGTTTTGACAATGCATTCCAGTTGCAGACCCTCCCAGCTCAATAAATGAGCATTTAAAGACTGCAGGTGACCCAATATTTAACCAGAAATTAACTAGGGTTTCCAGAACACCCTCTGGCCACAAGGCTTTTTACTGGGATAGAGGATAGTAACTACTACTACTCATATTCAGTATTTGTACTTGATTCTGATCGAGGCGTGTTCTGAACTGTCCTGTGTTCTGAACTGTCCGCCTCCCCCAGGAAGCCTTCCTGGGGCACACCAACCTCAGCGTCAACTGTTCTTTCCTCTTGCCCAAAACCCAACGATGGCCAATTGGTTCTTCCTCCCAAACATATTTTGGGTGGATGGGAAGTTGCCCAGTTTAGAGGAATAGGCACAGCTCTCTGAGCCCCAGTTCCCAAATCTGCAAAATCAAGGAGGCAGCAAGAGCCTTTGCCCGGAGCATAGAGAACTTGCAGCGGAGATGAGCTGCAGGCGGCTTCCAGCCCCGTGGAGCTCGGCGAGGAGACGCTCCTACCATTGGCTGCAGCTGCTGCTTCTCTGTGGTGCAACGTCCATTTTGACCTTTATGTTTTACTTCCTGGATCTGGCGCAAAACCTTGCACGGTCTTCTCTTCTCCCCACACGTGGCGTTCACCCCCCTCCAATTCTGACACCCTCCTGCTCTTGCCGTGGGCTCCCCACACAGCCAGCCGGAGACGTGCCTGGGAGCGGCGGTTTCCCTGGGAGGCATCCGGGGCAGGAGCGAAGGGCAGGTGGGGGCTGTGTGACCGACGGTGCTGCCAGGGACACGGGGGCTCAGACCCGCAGGACCGCCTAAGAGTGCACAGAACTCCCAGAGCTGTCTGCCCGTCAGTGTCCTGCCCTCGTTGGTCAAGCGCTGACTCCCAACTTCCCGTGTGCTGGGGAGGGTAGAGGCGCTCCCAAAGCCTCCACAGCACTGGACGCCGTGGGGCAGTTGAGAACCTACAGCCCGGGCTTGAGGCAAGACGTGTCAGCACAAAGTGTCTGGAAGCCTGCGTGGAACGGCACCGGCACTCTGAGGTCAGGGGGGGCGGTGCGTGGACGTGAGCTGGCAGCAGCTGTCTGTCTGTCTCTGGCGGACGAAACTCCCCACCTTGTACCTCTGATCATGTCCCCTTCCTGCTCATAAAACCTGCCGATCTTCCTTCTCCATAACAACACATCCCGGAGTTTGCCAGAAAGAGCTCCTTGATCCAACAGGGCTGAGAAACACTGAATTAAGCAAATCCAGGTTGGATTCCTTACTGCAGGACTTCTCAGAGCCTTGAGTCTGTTCATGACCCTGGGACTTGCTCAGAAGGAAGCTGGGGATGTTGCTTTTGTCTCGACTTCTTGATTATGGGGCTCTGACTTTATAGCTGCACTTCATAGGACCTGAGTTTCCTGGAGAAATGCTGGTAAGTAGAATTGCATCCAAACTCCTCATCTATAAAGTGGGTATTATAATAATGCCTACCTTGTACGGTGGTTGTGCATATTCACAGAATTAATACATACCGAGCACTTGGAAACTGGCCTGGCATGTTTTGCAAGCCTCCTCCCTATAGTAAGTCCGTTAGAAAACGCAGGAAAAGCTCAGAGAAGAAAACAAAGTCACCTTTAATATGCCACATCTAACATTGGCTGTCTACCTCTGCATTTATATTTTACCTGGTATCTGTAGAAATGGGGCACTATGTGATGTTGCACAGGTTGTGCACTGCCCAGCTCCAGGGTGCCATTCCCAGAGGTGGGGATAAAATGGCTCCCCCTGGAGGTGTGCAGCCTATAACATGTATGCAGTGTGATAACACCCTGGGCAACAGCTTTTTCCCACTTCCTCTACCTGAAGCTCTTTTTCAGCCGGGGCGTTAAGCAACCCAGTGTTTCTTAGAGCACGTGGGCAGTTCTGCCCTCGAAGGTGAAGGCGGCTCCACCACGACTGGGGCTTTTCTAGGTTTCGCCACCTCGGTTACAGGTTACCGCCAGGCCAGGGCTCTGGAAGAACAGTGTTGAAAGGGATTTGTTATTACTCTGCCCAATTAGTCTCTGATTAAAGGTTTAAACAGCTTAAAGAGACAGGACTAAGGGCCGAGCGGGAGGAAGAGGCGGCGAGCGCGCGGCTGTGTTTATGGAGCAGTAAAAGGAACATTATGCTTCAAGGCTCTGCGAAACGTCCCCACAGAAGCCGACCTCTCGCCAGCTAATTCGGGGCGTAATAAATACTAATCCCACAAAGGGGCGGTTGGAAGCCATCGAAAGCCCTATCTCCTGTAATCAGAGCTGCGTTAGACTCCGGTCTCCCCGTGCGAGGGGCTGCGGCCTCAGAGCGGCAGGGCCAGCCCCGCCCCCGCCTCCCCTCCGCTTCCCGATCACCCCGCGCTGCCCCGGGGGCCACCCTCACTCTGGGACATCCTTGTGAGGCCACTGATGCCTCTCACCGGCCTGCTCCCAGCACTGGGTGGGGTGGTCTGGGCGTCACAGGAGCCCCGTAGGGCACTGGCCGCACTCCGGATGGTGCACTAAGCCTGTCACCCGTGTCACGTCATTTCACCCCAGTTCTCAGCCTGCTAAGCCACTGGCCAGGGGCTCACAGATGCAAGTGATGGAGTACGGTTTGGGCCCAGGGGCCCCTCTTAACCTCTGAACCACCCACCCCGGTTTGGGAAAAGCCAGCACTTCCCAGCTGCACATGCGTCCCATAATCTCGCGTCTCTGTGTGAGCTTTTCCACTCTGCAAGGCACCCTGGGCCCCCGTCCTCTCAGCCTCGGTCTCCTGTAGCGAGGGGGTCTGCAGGGCCAAGTGCTCCTCCCCATCCGCTTGTGACCAATTCCCCAGACTCCTCGTGTGTGCCCCATCACCACTCCATGCCTCAGTTTCCCCAACTCTGAGAGGGCTCTGGCCCTGGACCCGCCCCACAGGGATACGTGAAGTACCAGGTTTGTGCGAGTGAAAACATCACAGGGAAGGCTCAGCCCCCCGCATGGCACAGGCCTGGCTGGTACGGTGGGTCTAGCCTCCTGCACCTTCTGTCCTCCCCCTGCTTCCTCCTCTTCAGCCGAGCCGCTTCCCCAGCCGCCCCTGCCGCCGTGGAGCCGGGTCTCACAACGCGGCCTCAAGGCTAAAAATAGCACAGGGGCAACTTGGGGTTTCCTGATGACCTTTGCGGTCCGGTCAAGTGTACGTGGCCTTGCTAAGTTAATTAGCCCCAGCCCCTGACCCTGCACATCTGTATTTGGGTTTGAGGGGTGAACAAGGTCCCACTCCCCAAACAACGGGGTGATGCATCGGTCTGCGGCAGAGAGCTGTGGCTCTGCCCCGAGGCTGGGGACATTGTTCTCTCAGAGCTTCTGCCTGGACTTCCCAGAGCCGGGACTGCTGGGCTGCTGCAGCTGGTGCAGGGAAGACAGGCCCACGGGGACAGCCACAGCCCCGGGGCCTGGGCAGGCCGAGAAGACGGCCCCAAATGCCAGGTGCCCTTGTGTCTCTGATCATCTTGCCACAGCGACAGATGTGTGTCCTACAGACAGAGCAGGCACCAGATAGGGGGACGTCCCTGTGATGGTGGTGGTGACCTGAGCGCTAAGACTCATGGGAGCCTCAGGGTGCGGCATCTCAGCTTCCGGGGGTCATCGTAACCAATGACCACAGACCAGGCGGTTGCGATGTGTCCTCTCACACGTCTGGAGGTCAGAGTCTGAAATGTGGTGTCATCAGGGCTGTGCTTAAGGCTTCAGGGGAGGCTCCTTCCTGCTCTTCCAGCTTCAGGTGGCTCCAGGTGTCCCCGGGGTGTGGCTGCATCACTCCCACACCTACTGCCTCCACCTGGCACGGCCTCCTTCCCGTGTCCTCCCGTGGCAATCCGCGTGTGTCTCTGTCTCTCTCCTCTTCTGTCAGGGCACCAGCCATTGGATTTAGGGCTCGCCCTACTCTGGTGTGCCCTCGTCTTAGCAAATTACATCTGCAAAGATCCTGTTTCCAAATAAGATCACGTGCTGAGGTTTGAGGAGGACGTGAATATAACGGAGGACCCTGTTCCACCTGGCACGTGCGTTCATCCTCCAACATTTCACCCCCATTTTGCAGACGAGGAAACCAAGGTTCATCCTGCCAAAACGGTGATTACACCAGAGAGACGCTTTAAACCCACCCGGTTCCGGGGCCCTGCCCTTGGCCGGCACGCGCCCCAGTGGCGCAGAGTGAGCTCTGCTTGTCTTCTGATCCCCAAAATGGGGATTCTTGGAGATGTCACAGCCACCAGACGGGCAGTCCTCGGTGGGCAGGAGGGGTCAGGAATGAGGAGGAAAGGCCCAGGCCTGGCGGACCGGCTTCGGGGGCTGCGGAAAGCAGTACGGGGAGCAGGGGCGCACGGGACGTCCCAGGTAACGAACTCCGCCACGTTCAGAGGACGGGGTACAACACCGGACACAACTCTGGAGATGGGCACAATTGTTGCCAAATCACCACCACCATCATCTCGCACGTTTGCGTAGCCATGGAGCAATAGTGCTGGGCGGTGTGAGCTCTGGGGTCGGGCAGCCAGGAATGGGGTAGGGGGGGTCCCTTCCCTCCTGGGCCCCTCAGTTTCCCCATCTGTAAAGCGGGTGTGGAAATAACCCCTGCTGCGTAGACTTGCTATGCAAGTTCACAGGACCTTGACTATGTGACCTTGGCAGGTTCTCGGCCACTCTGTCCCTCAGTGTCCTCACCCTGTGCAACAAGGGTTGTAGTCACTGACCCACCTGGGGGGGTTGTGTGAAAGTGAAACCGGTGAATACCCACAAGGCCCTGGAACATGGACGTGTAATAATTGCTAGAATGTCCTCGGACATTTGGCAGCTGAGGAAGCATTTTACACCCCAGCCTCCCGTTGGTGGGCATCGAATCAGTCTCTGCCGCGGACTTGGTCTCAAGGAGGCACCCAGGGTACACACGGCAGACACGCGCCCTGCGCTGGGCTGCAGTGGGAGGCCGAGCAGCTCTCCCCATTCCCATTTTCTGGATGTGGCAACTGAGGCTCAGAGTGCAGGGGTGGGGGAGGGGGTAATGGCAGGGGCTGTCCCTTTCCTCGTGAGCTTCCCAGCTTTCCATCCATAAAATGGGTATAAGAACGATATCTGCATCACAGACCTACAGGCACTCAATAAACAGAACTTGGTTGGCTACACGGGGCAGCAGGATGAGAGGCTGGGCTGTGTCACAGGGGCCTGAGGACGGCCCTGACCCAACTCCCGGATGCAGACCCCGGGCGCCAGCTTCTCTGGGGGAAAGAGAATTTTTGTATTTTTATGAACATTTTTTTTTTTAATTAGGAAGGTGGCCACAGAAGATATTCTTAAGGTGCCACGGAGTTACAGCGCAGAGGCTGGTTCTGTGGTCTGCTGTGGCGTCCGCCTTGCCGACAGGCTGCCCGCTGACCCCCGTTTGAGTAGCCAGTGGTCCGCGGGGGTGGACTTGAGCTGCCTCTTCCAAGACCTTAAGGCCATAGCTGCCTGGGAGAGGCTTTCGTGTTAAAATTGCCACATCGGAGAGACCAGGGCCCCATGCCGGGAAGAAGCGGGAGGTGGGGGCTTGGAGACCCAGGCCCCCCACACTGGGAAGAAGCGAGTACAATTCTGTGGTCACCCTCAGAAATGCCCGCTGCCTGCTGTATTCTCAGCGTTTTGAGAGACTTTTCAGAAAGGCTCTGGGGCAAGGAGCAAGGCCCTGCCACCCCTCCCCTCAGTAGCCAGCCCACATTCCAGCGGAAGGAGGTCTTTCTGCCCCAGGCGACTTATTGCTGGAGCAATTTGTAAGTAATTAGCCAGCGCTCAGTGATTAGAAGCTTGCATAATAATTGCGGTAATTGCCTCTTTACACGGTGCAGCCACTCCACTGGCCAGCTCTGGACGTCTTTTCAAATCAACGTCAGTTGTCTGGGGGCCCTGGGAGGGGACTGCTGCATCCTGCTTTCTCTGACACTTTGGAGATGTCCCACCCGGGCACCATCAAGTGGGTGCCAGGCTCTGACGGCGACTCAGCCCTCCCTCAATCGGTTCCAGATGCAGTCATCAAACCGTCCTGCACTTCTGCAAATAGCTCCCCGGTGTGGGCGCCCTCCGTGGAGACGGAGGGGTCTGCAGTCCTGCAGGGGGTGGGCGCAGGGTGGACGCTGAACTCTCCCACCGTCCCTCCCGCTTTCCTCCTTTCCAGGGCACGCCCCACACCAGGGGTCTGGACAGGGAACGCTGGGTGGGGGTCAGCAGTCCAGGGGCTTTCTCATGTTGGGGGCTGGTCCCCAAAGTGCTCCCAGCTGGCCATCTGTGTGGGAGGATAACCGGCCAGGAGCTGCAGGCTGGGGGCAGGAGCCGAGGCCACACTCAGGGTGTCTGAGCTTGGGGATGAGGCCTCCTCCTTCCCTGCCACTCTCCTCTCTGCTCTCTGGACCGTATTTTACAGACAGCCAGGGTCTCGGTGGCACATGTGGCAAAGATCAGCTCTGGAACCTGTGTTCACAGAAATCGTTCAAAATGGGTGGTTTCCCTTATTTCCCTGCAGTGGCCGCCCTGCATGGGGGCAGGGGTGGCCCGGAAGATTCCAGGCCACCTCTCCCCTCCCCCCGCCATCAGATCCGTGGACCT
Organism: Varecia variegata; assembly: GCA_028533085.1. Classification (NCBI taxonomy): domain Eukaryota; kingdom Metazoa; phylum Chordata; class Mammalia; order Primates; family Lemuridae; genus Varecia; species Varecia variegata. The sequence continues at coordinate 133,368,539 of CM052442.1, read as the reverse complement.
ATAAACACGTCAGGACAGTTGTAAAAGAGATGGATTTTGCGGCTCCGCGATGTCCCCCATTGGTCTGTCGCCGGATGATTCACGACCGGCTTTTGCGATCAGGTTCCCCCGGCAAACGTCCACGCCTCCACCCGGGGTGAGGGCGCCACTCGGAGCCAGACTGTCCGGCTCACACCCGGCTTTGCCCTTGCCGGCTCCGTGACCTGGAGCAACTTGGTTACCATCTCTGTGCCTCAGTTTCCCTACCAATAAAGTTAGAGTGAAAATAGGATGTTTATATGTGGCACTGATGATGTTAGGTGCATGGCAAGCTCTTAGCAATGCCCACTTCTTGCCATGGGTTAGGTGGCAGAAAGGTGGAATGTTCCAGAGTTGTGCACCCTGGCCCATTGCATGGTGTGTGTTTACAGTCTGTTCCCGGAGTCGAGCTGTTCAGGCTTAACTGATAATAGTATGTGTTATCTCATTGAATTTGCACAGCTGTCCAAGAGTTGAGTATTATTATTTCCATTTTAGAGATGAGGAATATATGAGAGAAGGTGAGCCCCTTGGTGGCAAAGCCAAGTGCAGTCAGACCAGGTCCCTCTGAGTTGACAGCCCTCACCCCCAGCCTCCATCCCAGCCTCGACCCCCAGCCTCTCTGCCCCAGCCTCTACCCTAGCCTCTATCCTCAGCCTCCACCCCAGTCTCTAACCCCAGCCTCCACCCCAACCTCTAACCCCAGCCTCCACCCCCAGACTCTCTGCCCCAGCCTCTACCCTAGCCTCTATCCTCAGCCTCCACCCCAGTCTCTAACCCCAGCCTCCACCCCAACCTCTATGCCCAGCCTCCACCCCCAGACTCTCTGCCCAGTCTCCAGCCCAGCTTCTACCCCAGCCTCCTCCTCTAGCCTCTACCTCAGCCTCCACAAACTCCTGAGAAGTCCAGTCCTAACCTGTGCTGATCTACAGGCTGCCGCACCCATTAGGTCCATATTTTAAGTTGTGAGACACTTGGTGGATGCCACCACTGCTGAAGAGAGCAACAAGGGTGAGGCCATGACACTCGTGCATGGTGGCCCAGATGTGTACGGATGGATGACAGCTGAGCAGAACCCACGTGTCCCCTCTGCAGTTCTGATTCAAACCCATGTAACTCAAAGGCCACGGAAGCTCTCTGCACCCTGATACGTACCGTTCTCTAGACCAGGTTGCCTGATGGAAACAGCAGGGGGAGAACAGAGTGTGCGTGTTCACCAGGCTGGGGGCTGTGCGCAGAGCCTGGGCTGGCCCCGCAGACAGCGGGACGTGGGATGGGAAGGGGGCAGGGCTTTTGAATATGGATCTTTTACAATAGACCTTTTAAATTTATTTACACTTCAGAACTGCATAAATGCCTTTCTTATTAAAATTGTAAAAACCATTTAATTCCTTTAGTATCTAATATCCATTTTAGGATAATTCTGTGTCTATTTAAATTTTATTCCTTCCTGCTGGGGCTGGTGCTCAGGCACCCCTGGGCCTCCACGGGGTCTCCTTCCCCTGCCGCAGCCTCGGGCACGTGCCTCAGCTCGGGATCCTCGTGGGCCACCCTCCTCGTGTCAGATGACAAGCCACCGGCATGAAGCCCTCGGGGAAGCTGACAGGTCACCCCTTGTGCTGACGGCTGGACCCCATGCCTCCGGCCAGCCTGGAGTGGGCGGGACGTGGGGACAGACTCACGCTGGAGGCTCAGAGGAGTCTGAGCACAGCACTGGCCGTCATGTGCAAGAGACTTCCTTCGTACAGAGTGTGTGCGTTAGCATTGCCCTAAGAGAAGAATAAATGATAGAAATTACCCGGGACTTACCTGGAAACAGGCACCGTGTTGAGAGTGGACTTTACAGGTAAACTGTTACTGAAGTTTTATTTCTCTCTGTCTCTCTTTCTCTGTCTCCATCTCTCTATCTCTGCATCTGTCTGCACCTATATCTGCACCTGTATCTCCATCATCTCCATCTACACACTGAGCACACCCATGCCCCAGAAAGAGACCATCGCTAGCCCTTAGTGCAGCCCCTCATCCCTGATGACCAACTGCGCTTCTGCCTCTCACGCCGAGATGAGCTGGGTGCATCACACAGGCACCCTGGTGTTGGGCCCTGTTCACACGCATCGTGTTCGTGGAAGTCCTCTGCATTGTTTTGGGTAGCATCGTTTCATTTGTTGTCATTGTAGGGTCTCTAGTTATATATGTGACTGTCACGCAACTGACTCATCCGTCCCACTGGGGACAGTCATCGGGGTGGTTTCTGCTCTGGAGTTCTGACACACAGGGCTGCCTGGACACCCCTGTGCCTGTCTGGGTGGACACATGTCCCATGTCTGTGGAGGGTGTGGCCAGGCGTGGAGTTGCTGGGCCGCGGGGCCACAGATGACCTGCCGTAGTGGAGGACGCTATTGCTCTCAATGTTCTCGACAATCCTGTGACGTGTGACTCATATTGTTGGGAACCTGAGGCTCCGACGGGTGCAGCAGTTTGCCCAAGTTCACTCCCTTGGTCGAGGAGTTGGGTTCGGGCTCAGGAAGTCTGACTCCAGACACGGTGGTGAACTTTCACTCTCCTCACCACTCGAGGTCAGCCACGCTGGCCCCATTTAGAGGTGAGGCCAGGGTCACTCCTGCTCTGAAAGCCTGATCTGTATCTTAAAGTCACAGCTTCCTCTCACCAAGGCAGCCGGTCTCCAAGGACATGGCCCTTCTGTAGGGGAGAAAAAAATATTTTTAGCACACCCGGGATCAAATCTTGGCTTGGAAACTTAGTAGCTGTGTGACCCTGGATGACATCACGTGGGCGGATGACTTGGTATAAACCGCACAGTGTGAAGCTCAGCCCAGTGACTCCCTTTGCTGTTCCAGTCACGTCTTCCAGATCTTCAGACAGCGCAAAGTTTAGTTATGATTTAGGGACAGTCCCCGGACCATGGGAGGCAGGCAGATTTTTGTCACCCTTTCTTGGCATTCACTTGGAAAGGCTGTCTCCGTGAGAGCTGAGGATTAGCACCGTGTTTCTTGCAAACCGCAGGGCCCTGGGGTGGGACATGTGACCACAACCTGCGATTCCTCCCGGGACTGTAGGTGTGTGGGTCCCCAGCTGGCTCAGAGCAGCTCAGACTCTGCTGCCCAGAACGGGGAGTCAGGCCAAGTAGCATCCCTATCTCTGCATAGTGTTGCCATCATTTCTGATTAGAAGTTACCAGAGTGTTTTCTATGGGTCATTGAGAGGTGGGAAGCCAATAAATAAATAAATAAATAAATACATAGAAGAAAAAGGGGGGAAAAAGCCATGGACATTTGGGGACTGCTGGCTTACATGGATTTCAACTGCTTTCTTTGCTGCAGGACTTCTCAGAGCCTTTAATAAACTAGTGTGGATCAGGGATTGACCTTTGCAGGGTAGCACAGGCAGCATTTATTACTCTGAGCAGGGGATATACTTTCCTTTTTGTTTGTGGACTGCATTAGTTAGGATTCAGGTCTGGTTTCTCAGCAAAGAGCCCGGTCAACAATGTCCTGAGCCAGGTAGAAATTCCACTTCTTCTCTCAGAAGCATCCGGAAGTCAGTGGTCCAGGGTTGGTAGAGACGCCGGATTGCCCAGGGCCTGGGCTCCGCCGTGTCCCTGGCATTGTCCTTGTTCCCGTGGGTGAAGATGACTCATCCTGGCCACAGCACATGCGCTCCTGCCAGCAGGCAAGGGCCAGGGTGGGACGGAGCCACTTTCCTCCGCTTCCCAGCTACTCACACCGGCAGCCCTTGCCTTCTATGGACACTTCCCGGAGGTTGTACCTGTCACTTCCCATTGGCCAGAATGTAGTCACGTGACATATCTGCCTGCAAAGGGCCCTGGGAAATGTAGTTTTTGCTGGGTGGCCATGTGCCCAGCTGCCACATGCCAAGCTACAAGTCAGACGTCCTAACACTGACCACAGAGGGGACAAATGTCAGAAGGAAGTTAGCAATCTCTGCTGTATGGGGCTTATTTGTCACGGAGCATGTTATGGAAGCAGCGTTTCATTCCACGTGTGCATAAACTACATGTGCTAAGGACACTGGCAGGAATAGAGGTGCCAAACGTCACTTACTGAGAACTGGACGAGCCCCGTTAGGGCACAATCTTGTAGATCAAGGGTCCTTAAGACGTAACAGGAATGCATGACTGTGCTCTCAAGAGAGGGGAAGTCGAGTCGTCCAGGACTGGGAGCACAGGGGGCAGTGACAGCCGGTGGACTCGCGGTTTCTGCTGGGGGTGGAAGGTGCTAAGATTGGATCGTGGCGCTGGCTGTGCGACTGTGTAAGATGCTAACATCCACCGAAGCGTACACTTCAAATGTCACAGCAAGTGACGTTTGGCCCCTCTATTCCCGCCGATGTTCTTAGCACAAGTGGTTTATGCACACGTGGAATGAAATGCTGCTTCCCTAACATGCTCCATGACAAATAAGCCCCAGACAGAAGAGATTGCTAACTTCCTTCTGACATTTGTCCCCTCCGTGGTCAGTATTAGGACGTCTGACTTGTAGCTTGGCATGTGGCAGCTGGGCACATGGCCACCCAGCAAAAACTACATTTCCCAGGGTCCTTTGCAGGCAGATATGTCACATGACTACATTCTGGCCAATGGGAAGTGACAGAATGGGTGAATTTTTATGCTGCTTACTTATATTTCACATATCTATTTAAAAACAAAAAACTTAAAAATGAGTCATGATTATAGTAACTCTGAAGTGCAAATCTCGTTATAGGCAAGTTAAGGAAACGCGAGCCTGTGTTCTGGGGGCGTAGATGCATCCTGACAATCCGTCAGTTTCGCGGTGTAGGACCCTCCCGGCCTTGTCTCCGGCAGAGCGGCTTGTCCTTGAGCAGGGGTCGGCACACTTTTTCTGTAAAGCACCCATTGGGAAATATTTTCAGCCTTGGGGCCAGAGGGTTTCTGGTGGGACCACTCGACTGTGGCCCTTTTAAGCAGCCACAGAGAACACGCAAATAAGTGAGCCTGGCTGTATGCCAGGAAAACTTTTATGGACACTGAAATTTGAATTTCATGTACTCTACGTGTGTGGTGAAATATCATTTTTAAAAATTTTATTGTCATTGTTTAGATACGTGAAAAACGTTCTTAGCTCGTGTGTGCGGCACCAAAATCAGGGGTCGGGGTGGGGGTGGCCCAGGGCTGTGGTGTGCAGACCTACTCTGTGGGCGTCCTGCACACAGGCTGCCTGCTTTGTTTGCCGACCAAGTGCAGCTAGGAAAACGCTCGTTCAAGGAGCCAAACCCACACGGACTTTCCGCATCCTCTGTCTGGGTTGCACCAGCTCTGCCTGCCCCAGCTTTCACTCCGGGAGGAGGCCGGGGTGGGAGCGTGCGTGCCGCTCTGGGTGGGAGGCCCCTGCAGCTGGGCTCCAGGACTTATTCTCAACTTTCCCTTCTGCAAGCATGAAACGTCACAAAGCAGAGAGGCAGGACCTCATGAGCGCCCCTTTTGTGTGCCTGACCCTTGACAGCCTTTTCCACGCTGTCCTTGTCCTGCCCCCGCCACAGCCAGGTCACAGATGTGGCAGCAGCTCAAAGCTGCTTTGACGAGTTATGCAGACCTGCCCCGGTCGTTGCCGGGTGTCTGTCCGAGGGTGCCGGAGGGTCCTGGGCTATCATTTCTGACACCTGAGCAAGTTCGTGCCAGGCTACAGACGAAGGGGAAGGCTGGGAGCTGGAGTCTGGGGTTCTGCTTGTGCTATTTGCTCAAAGATGGAGACTGGAGCCAGCGACCACAGGCAGATGATTCATGGACAGGCAGGACCTCAGACCTGTGCTCGCCAGGCTGCCTGCGCCCGTGAGCGACTCCCTGGCTTGCTTTTCACACAAGCCTCCGTTTCTGAGTCTGCATTCTTTTAAAAAGGAAACTGTCTTTTCTTACACTTAAAATCCATCCTGTGCATTATAGAAATTTAGGAAAACCAAGAAGGAGGGGTGGAGAGAAAAGGGAGAGGAAGACACCTCACAGCCGGTGTTCATCCTCCCACTCGCGCGTGTCGCTGCTGGGGTGTGACTGTGACCTTACTGTGTGCAGAACACGGTATTAACTGATCTCTCAAACATGTTTTCCATGTTCTTACGCTGCAATACCCTGAAGCCATCTCTCCGCTCCTTCACAAAAGAGCGAATACTTAAACTGATAAAAAATAAACCAGACAAAATGGAATTCACCGTGGAGGAATTTGTTTTGCAGATACCTTTTCACGAGTGAGTCTTTACGTGGCCCTGCTTGATCCCACCCCAGGCAGGGCCAGTGTTGCATCCGTCTGAATCGGGGCAAGACTCGAGGCTTCCAGAGTTCAGAAAGGAGAGGTGGGTGCAGTCTGGGGTCACCGGGTGAGGCTCCCAGCAGTGCCCCTGCAGGACAGACGGGATGCATCCATCCACCATCCACCATCTACCCTTCCCTTTACCCATCCACGATCAATCCATCACCATCATCCGTCTGCCCACCCACGTGACGCTTCCCAAGGCACCTGAGGCTTCTCCCCAACGACGCTTTCTCCGTGGGGACTTCTCAGTTCTCTCTATAGAATTTTCAACTCTCCAGGCCCCAATATTTCCCCCATCCCTTCCCAGTTTTCTGTTTTCTTCTCAGCACTGGGCATGCCCTAAAGCAGATTTTACTTATTTTTCTTGTTTAGCAACTGCCTCACCCACCAGCGTGGGAGGTCGGGGGTTCCTGTCTCCTTTGCGCACTGCGGGACTGCAGGGCTCAGACGAGATTTGTCCACAGGAGGTGCTTAAAAATATTGATCGCTGAACCTAAGTCGATCTGCCTGTTCCATTCTTGCTCTGAGCACCTGCTGTGTGCCTGGCACTGAGCTGAGCCCTGGGGCTGCCAAGGTGATGAAGATTGGGGCTGTGGGGACACAGGGAGGAGGTGAGAGGGTCCCCTGGGCAGGGGCATCGGAGCTGAAGCCTGGAGGCTGGGTCTGAGGCAGGCCAGGGCAGGGGAGGCTTCACTCTTTCCTGCTGAATTGAAATCCGGAGTAGCGTGGTCCCGGGGTGCTGGGCGTACCTGCTGACACATGAGGCCAGAGTTGGATGCCCCGACCCAGTTGGTAGAGTCCAGAAATCGAGAGGAAAGTCAGTTTCTGGAGACGTTGTTTGAATTCTGGAGCAAGCCATACCTGAAACCCCCAAATGACACTTGGGCCATTCTGTTTTATAAACTGATAAGTTCCTTTTACAGGGGAACAAGACAAGAATGTTGTCATTGCCCAAAACGTGTGGCAGGACAGATGGCAAAGCACAGTCTGGGTTCCCGGGTGGGGGCTGCGGTTTTCTCGCTGCTCCATCTCCCCGCTCTGCCGGTGCCGTGGCCTGCTACAGCGCACCCGGCCCCTCCGTGGAGCCTGGCTTGTCTGGCGTGTACCCCAGATCAGAGTCACGGCAAAGCTGCCTTTGCAAGGCCCTGGCCTGGAGCAGGGGTTGGTTTCCAATCAGATAAGGCAACAGCGGTTGCAGACGCCACCCCTGTCCCGGGGCAGGTCGGGGTTTGGTTTCACAAGGCCGGACACATTTAAAACGACTTGGTCTCTGCAGAGAGGATGGAGGGAGGGCAGGCAGGGGCCGGCGGGAGATTTATCACCTCGATAGTGGCTCTGACAGGCCTTGGGAGTAAGATGTCATGTGTCCGTGGCGGGGGTGGGAGCTCACCTCAAACATAAATTGGGGGCAAGCAGCTGGGGGACAGCTGGGCCCAGCCCTGCCAGAGCACAACTGCCCTTGCAAGTCATAACAGCGGACATTTCCCCAGGCCCCAGGGCAGGCACCTCATGCGCATTAATCCACTTAATCCCCCAACAACCCTAAGCGGTAGCTACTATTTTTATGCCTATGTTACAGATTAGGAGACTGGCACAGAGAGGTCAAGTGACTTGCCCCAGGCCACACAGCTAGTACGTGGCAGAGAAGGGAACACAACGTGAGTCTGCGTCCTGCAGAGCCCAGCCGTTCTTGAAGTGGCACAGGAAGATTCCAGTTGCCCTGGAAACTGTGTTCCTTCACCGTTTATAACAGACCAGCACAGTGGGCTTGGTTTGCCGGGCAGCACTGTTTGGGGAACGCGTTTAGGCTGTGGCGTTGGATGAGCCTGCGTTTGAAGCCTTCCTTCCCGTCTCCCACCGCCCCTAGCGAGCTGTGCTGCACGGAGCCAGTGAATCTGCCTCTCTGAATCTCAGATTCCACATGCAGAGAGTGGGGATGATTCTGCCCTCGCACCACGTGGGTTGTGAGGCTGAAACCACACGAATTCGGAACACGAATTCAGGAAACTCGGACACCAAGGTCAGGTCTGGGGCTCAGGGTGGGGCCCCTCCTCCACCCTGCAGACTCGAGCACAGCCCCTGGGCCCCACCAGTTAGACGGTTTCCCAGCATCCTCTGAGCGAGAGGCAGAGGAGGGGGCAGCCTTGCGGCCATGTCCCCTCCTGAGACCCGCGTCCGGCAGCCAGGCTCTCCTGCCTGTGACGTCCGCCAGCCGTGGCCAGAGTGGCTGAGTATGGTCTGTCTGCTCCCCAGCGGGGGGGCAAATGACGGGCAAAGACAGCAAACTCTGGACGTGGCACCAGGCTGCCTGGGTCTAGGTCCCAGCTCTACCACCCAGGGGCTGTGTGGCCTCACTCGAGTTGCCCAGCCTCTCTGTGCCTCAGTCTGCTCCTCTGTAAAATGGGCTGACAGGAGAACGCAGCTTAAGGGTCGTGTGACATTTAAATGAGCTAAGCCTTTACAAACAGTGCACGAAACATGAGCATCCTCCGTCACGGTTGTTACTTGAATAGTTCAGAATCTGGGGTCCGCCTCCCTCCCCGCACTCCTGCATCACCTGGAGTCGTTGCACCGGGCTGTGTCTGCACGTGCAGGTCACTGCGGTCGTGGGAGTCTCAAGGAGGTTTCCTACCCCTCCTCCCCAAGTCTCGTTGCTAATTTAGTCCCTTCTTCCTTGCCTAAAAGAACGGAAGTGGCCAGCAGAAATATGAAAGATAAGCAAGAGCTTTTGGTTTTTAATCGGGGAGATGAAAACGAAGCCATTCTGTTCATGGCTCCTGAGGGCTGCACGTGGCCACCTGCTCCCTGGCAGCCGGGGCAGAGGTTGTTCCTGCAGGTGGACGTGGCAAGAGCCACTGCTCAGGGCTGAGCAGGCTCCTCCGTCCGGGCTCTGGGAGCGACTCACTGGGCATGGCCCGTCCTGGGCTTCCGAATCAGCCACGCTGGGCTGACCCCACTCGCCCCTTGCTGGCCAGGTGGTTCTGGGCAAATCCCATGCCAGGCCTTGTTGGGAAACAAAAATAAACAAAAACACCAGCGTCTGAGGTTCCTCGAGGTCACCTGAGATCCGTGTGGACGGGGCATTGCAGGCGCAGGGATGTGGCCGTTCTGCATCGTCTCGGGTGGAGGTGCTGACCCGGCCGCCCCATTCCTGTGGGTGGATAATTCTGCTCATTTCCATAGTGCCTCAGTGGGACCTGCTGGGACCTCCCATTTAGCACCTTGGTGCACAGATGTGGTACCACGTCCAGCAGGAAGATCCCAGCTCTGTCCAGAACCGAGGTGGCCCTCCCCATGCCACCCCTCACCCCAGCTCGGAGCCTCCCCGCCGGTCCCCGCGGCCCCCACACTCCACACATCATCCAGAGTGAGCCGCGATAAATCCAGCTCTGCCGCGTGTGGCTGGAAACCTGCCAGCTGCTTCCATCTGCAGTGTGAAAAATTCCTAAGCCCTCCCTGGGCCTCTCAGCCCCTGTGAGATCCTGCCCCACCCTCTCCCCGGCCTCCTTTCCAAGCACCCGAGGGCACCCCTGCCCCGGGGCCTTTGCACGGCTGTTTGCTGGGCCCACAGGCCTCACAGGGACCGCTACAGCTCTCTCATATCAGCAAGACCCGGCTGAGCACCCCACCTAGAGAGCACTCGGGACATAGCGTTCTCTGTCCTTCTCTCCCACCCATTTTTCTTCATAGCGTTTATCACCACATGGGATGTTTAGCTATTCATTTTTGTGTGTGTTCATTGACCGTCCATGTCCCCCACGGGTGTGTAGACCGTGAAAAGTCTGGGCCTTGGTCGGTCCGAGCTCTGAGAGCAGGGCAGGTGGTGGCTGGCCCAGCAGGCTGCAGCAGAGCGGAGACTCCAGCTCCTCTGCCCCTCGGTCCCTACCCTCCTGCCCGGGGACAGGCTGGGAGCTGAGGGCCCTTCCTGTGTGTCCTCAGAGGAAGGATCAAACTCACTTGCAGGGTTGAAACGTGGCCCCCCAGAATGATGAGTTCAAGTTCTCATCTCTAGAGACTGCCCTGCAAGGGCGACCTTACTTCGAGTAGATTCTTTGCAGACGTGATTAAGTCAAGGAGCTCAGGATGAGACCATCCTGGATTACCCGGCTGGGCCCTAAACGCAGTGACAAGTGTCCTTACAGGAGACAGGGAGGAGAGGAGAGGCCGCGTGAGGATGGGGCAGAGATTGGAGTGATGCAGCCACAGGCCGAGGGACGTGGGGAGCCCCCAGGAGCTGGAAGAGGCGGAAGGAGCCTCCCCTGCAGCCAGTGGGCGGAGTGTGGCTCTGCCGACACCGGGACTCCGGCCTCCAGAGGTGCAAGAGAGTAAATTTCTGTTGTGTTAAGCCACCCAGTTTGTGGCAATTTGTTGCCCCAGGAAACTCATCTACTCACCTCTTTAGGTTTCCGGTAGTTTCTGAACGTTCCTTTCCATCGCACCGTAATTTATGGATCGCACAGGCCGGGTGGAGTGCTGGCTCGCGGTCTGGTGTCTGCAGGAACGCGGGAGTTGCCGAGACGTCGGCCGGCGTCACATTCCTGCAGTCGAGGGCAGGGAGAGTTGAGGGGTTGAGAAGGGGAACAGATTTCCCCGTAATCAAATCCAGAAGCCTCCTCGTAAACCTTCGTGCAGGAGACCCGGGGTCCTGAGCGTGGGCAGTGGGAGGGCGGATTTGGTTCCTCCGAGTGGGCGGATTCCTGGGGTTTGGCTGCCCGGCGACTCCAGGAGAGGAAGGTGCGCGGAGCTTCCAAGAGTGTCACTCGAGTAGCTTTAGTCTCTCAGGGACAGGGCGAGCAGCTGGCTGCCATCACCCCAGCAATTCCCGCAGTGCAGGGACAGGCCCCGGGGTGCAGAGGAGCTTGGTGGGGGTTGCTGGAAGGGAGGGGGCTGTACCTGTCATCCCACTGCAAGAAAATTAGAAAAGAGGACAAAACCGCGACTCTGCTTCCCGACTGTGACAAACTGGGCCCTCCTGGGACGGACGCTGCAGCTGGGACAACCCGGGATAAGTCCCAACTGCCAACCACGCCATTCGTCCTGCGGGAGCTTCATTTTGTCCGTCTTACGGGGGGTCCATAAAAACTCCGCGGCTGCTGTGAGTGTAAGACCAGAGCAGAGTGAGTCGACCCGGGTCGGTCCTGGGTTCGACTCGGCTCTGCCACTTGTGGTCTCAGTGACTCTTTAGTGAGAAGGAGACTGAAGCGGGACCTGCCAGTGGGAACCCCGTGAGGTCCGACGAGGAGCGTGTGCGGCCTCCAGCGTCGGGCCTGGCACTGGGTGTGGTCAGTAAGTGGCGGCCTCAGGAAGGAGACGCTGGACACCGTGTCAGGGCTGACGGAGACGCTGAGCGCAGTGTCTGGGCCCGGCCAGCGCATCCACGCGTCAGCTCTGAGGACCCTCCCGCGTGTGAAGGGGCCTCGCTTGTTCCACGGACGCCAAAGCACACACTTTACAGCACTTGACGTTTTAAGAAGTGGGGCGCGTCTTACCACTGACGCTGTCTTCCAGTTGTATCATAAGATAACGGGAAGTTTTTCCTTTTTTTTGAAAACGGACATAGTGTCAAGCTAAGGTGTACCTCGAAATAGTAGCTGGTGTGAGAAAAATAATTCCCTGCATCCGTCAGTCTGTCGTCATAGCGACGCTTGGGCACCACGGACAGGGCCCTCTGCGTGTGGGGTGTGACGTCTGTGCACGGCCTGGTTCCCGGGCAGGGGCTGAGGACGTCCTTTTTCTCCCACCGATACTCCCTGCACTCCGCGAGAGGGGACGTGAGCAAAGCAGCAATTGGCGAGAACGTCAGCTCCCATGGGGCGTGGTGACGTGGCAACGGTGGCAACTCCCTGTCACGTGTCCTGACCCTGCCAGGCTAGTCCTGCACACGTGCTGCCCCATCTGGCATCCCCCCAGGCAGCCCTAGGTGGTGGGCAATGTCATCATCCTCCACTTCCCTTAGGGGAAACCAAGGCACAGAGCGGTCAGGTCACCTCCCCAAGGGCACAGGAGACGGGGGAGTTCAATGAAAGCAGCTTGACCCTGCCTTGTCCCCTCACTGTGTGGCGTGAGCGTGTGTGTGCGCACAGGTGTGTGTGTGTGTGTGTGCCTGTGTACACGTGTGTGAGTGTGCACGTGTGTGTACGTGAGCTCATGTGTGCACAGGTGTGCATGTGCATGTGTGCCCATATGTGTGCACAAGCATGGATGTGATGTCAGGGGGTGCATACTCTAGAGTGTGTGACCGGGGAAGCTTGTCAGAGGAGGTGACGTTTGGGCTGAAATGAAATGAGGGGGGCAAGGTAAGGCCTGGGGAAATAGTCCCACGTGGGGACTGGCGGTGCCCTGTAATACCCCAGGGCACACATGCATGTTTCAAATCGCTTTCTGAACACACGTGGCAACCCCAGCAGGGTTGGGGCTGGTGGAGGGTGGTGGGTTGGGATGAGCAGAGCCGGCCTGGAAAGCCCCCCCCACCCAGAGGGGCCCGGCTCCTGCCTGCTCAGCCTGGCTTTAGGATGGGGGTCCCTCGGCTCCCGCTGGGTGGTCTGGGAGCTGCGCCCGCAGCCGTCTGTGGGAAAAAGCCCAGCCCGGACTGGCTTCCCGAGGCCGCGTCCCAGCACATCTTTCCAGCTTCCCTGGTGGCACTGTCAGAGCCCGGGGCCGTCACCTTCCTTGCCTGAGTGTCTCCTGCTTCTCCGTGTCCAGGGGAACACAGCGCCCGGGCAGGGGACACCTGGGCCCGAGGCCGCCTGTCCGTCACGGTCTGTTCTCGGGCTGGCAGGGCGGCCACAGGACGGTGCGCGTCCACCCTCCCCTGCTCGGACGGGCACAGCCGGCTCCAACGTCCACCCTCCCCTGCTCGGACGGGCACAGCCGGCTCCAACGTCCACCCTCCCCTGCTCGGACGGGCACAGCCGGCTCCAACGCTGAATCTGAGACGCGTTTTTCACATTCTTTGACAGAATGCTTTTAGCAGAGCCGCGGCTCATAAATCTCTCCCGTCCTGCTGGGCTCGGCCTCCGTGACGTCTTGATCAGGAGCCCGGGCTGGGTACGGCCTCCGCCTTCTCCTGGGGACTGCGGGAGGCCCAGAGGGGGGCCGTGGGTGCGGGTCCGAGGGTCCCAGGACGGCCAAGGGGGCTCTCTTGGAAGGAGGGTCGGAGATCTAGAGACAGAGCCCAGGCCAGGGCCTGGGGACCAAGGGGCGCAGCAGGCCTGGTGGTCCTGCCCTTGGGGGGTCCCGGCCCAGCTGGGGGACAGGGACTGTCTTTTATCCATCAGTGGAAAGTTACGGCTGCCGAGGGAGGCCGGGTACCGTGTGAGCTCTCGTGGGGGCTGCCCCTCTGCGGGAGCTGGGCTGACGCCTGGGGGCAGGAGCTGGGGAGGCAGAGGAAGGACAGACGGACGCGGCTGGAGAGTGGAGCCGTGAGCCCGGTGAAGGCGGCACAGGCGAGCTCCTCCCGGGTCCCCTCCACCGTCCCACGCCTGAGCTGCGCACGCATGATGCGTGTTAGGCTTCAATTAAGTTTAAACAGCGTCTGTCATGCCAGCGTGTTCACAGTGGTTGTTGTTCTGGGTGTTGGACTGTGTGGGACTCACATGGCCCCGTTTCTGACCTCTGTTCCTGTGTTCTAGCTCCGTCCGCGTGTTTGTTTCCGTAGTGGATGTGGGGACTGCGAGTGCCCCCCCCCATGCCTCGCCGCCAGGTGTGGCTTCTTATCAGAGGGCTGGCACAGGAGCAGCATCCCGGCCCCTGTCGGACACAGATGCCGCCCTCTCCCTGTCTTGCTCTGCGGCCGACAGGCCCTGGGGACAGCGTCTGACCTGCCTGGACAGGAGGAGCCAGGAAAGAAGAGGAAGGGGGGGCCGGTGGGTGCCGGGGAAGCCCTGGGTGCAAGGCGGGGGAGGGGATCCCGGCCAGGTCAGGGGGGCACAGGCAGCCGCCGGGAGCTCCAGAGTGTGCCCAGGTGGCACAGGAACCCCCAGGAGTGCAGTCCTCAGGGGACACGTCCTGACATGGTGATAATTATATCAGTCTGAGCAGCCGCTGTTCAGGAAGTTTTCATCCCATGCCGGCTCCGGCAGGTCCATACCGTCCCATGGGATCCCCACCCCGTCGGGTGCGTGTTATAAAAGCCAACTCACTGAGGTGGACAGTCAGTAATCGGCTGATTTGTCCCCTGTTGTAAGAGCCCGAATGTCCTTGTAACTGTGGATCACGGCCACCCCAGGCTGTTTCCCAGCGTCTCTGACCGAGGGTTGGGTGTCTGGTGCTCGTGGCTGGGCAGGAGCTGCGTCGACTGTCAGTGAGTGGTCTTCTCCCCTCGGCGCCCGCTGACTTGGTGTTGATGGGGGGAGAGCAGAGTCAGGCAGACCTGGTTCGAACCCAAACTCTAGAAGTCCCAGGCTGGGCCCCTGGATGGCTCGTCCGACACCTCTGAGCCTCCTGTCCAGAGAGGGAGCTGGGACAAGTCCTGGCTCCCGGGTTGTGGGAAAAACAGTGGTGACCACACGTGAGAAAATCCCGGACACCCACCTGACCCCTAGACGTCGCCACCGCCTTTCCCTAGAGCTGGATCCAAGTAGGAAAGGAGGCTGCTGCCTTCCTCCCCAAGTTGTAACCATCTGGAGAGTCACCCGTCCCTCCCTGAACTGCCACCACCCTTTCCAAAGCCTTGTTTCCTGAAAAGCTGCTGGACTGGGAAGTCCTGGTCTCCGCACGGCACTTGCTCAGGGAGACTCGTCTGGGGCCAAGTCCCCTCCCAGTGACTTGTCGGCTGCGGCAGCCTCTGCCCAGCGGCTCAGCTGTCACCCCAGGCCCACGGGCACTCAGTCAGGGGGTTCCCACCTGGGTCTCTTGCTGGAATGCGTGGGACAGTGGCCGCACCTGGGGTCATCGCCACGGCTTCTTTTCTCCTGGCACCTGGGCTGGAGTGACACGAGTGGCTGGGCTGTGCATGCCTGGGCTTCCCCAACACGTGTCTCCCTCCACCGTGGTGGCTTCGGGGCAGCCAGGAGTCCTAACTGGTGGCTCAGGGATTCTGAGGGCACCACACCTTGACTCTCTGGCTCACTGTTGATAATCACATGGAAAAGCATTTTGAGCAGAAGGAACAGCAGATGCAAAGCCTCTGAGCTAGAAAAAAGCCTTGTTTCAGTTTTACTCTCCGTCAAATGGGAATGGTGGGTAATTTCCTGTGTGTGACGCTGTTGGTCCCGTCCCCAATCAGGGGAGCAGGGGACGCATGAGCTGCTACGGGCACACGTCCCGGGGCTCTGCGGTGGCCGCTGCAGGGGAGACTCGCACGCAGAAGGCAGCCGGACTCGCACGTGCTCATCATGCCAGACGCCGTGTGCCCACTCGGAGGCCCAGGTTGGATGGAATCGGACGTGGAGACATCTGTCACCACGGGGCATTTCTCCTGCCCTTAACGCCAGACTTATGAAAGGCTCCACTGTGCTTTGCCGACACCAGAAGAGCTGTCCACATGTCGCCCGTCAATAACGGTGTATTTTTAGCAGCCGCCGTGCTTGGGAAGCCAAAAACCAAACTTGACAGCTCAGGCCCAGCCCTGCAGCTGCCAGGACGGAGCACTCGGGCCTGGACTGGGGTGGGTCAGAGGGGAGGTGGGGTGAGAGGGAGGTCGGGTCACATTTGTTCCTCGGGGTGGGACACCAGGACCCTGTTTCAGATGCAGCCGCGGGTGCTCTCTTGTCTAAGGCTGGAGGCCAAGCTGGGGACCCTGGTGCCGCTGTCCCTGTCCCTCCAGTCATGACCGCGGGGCTGGTAGGGTGAGCCCCTTCCCTGAGGGCCCCCTGCCTCCCGCCCTCCCAGCTGTGGGGCCCCTCCCCGGGGCCTCTGAGCCCCGTTCCCTCCACAAGTGTCTCGACCACCAAGGGGGCTGCAGCCCTCGGGCGGGGGTGCCATAGGAGCCATTCCCCCCTTCCGGTAGGGTGAGGAAGCTTCTAGAACTGGCTTCACACCAACTGCCAAGGAAACAGGCAGAGTTTACACACTTACTTCTCCTAAATATTGGTTTGCTCCTGGCTTCATTGGCGTGAGCTATATTTTTCAAATCAAAAGAACTATATGTTTTTTCTTATAAAATAGTGATAGATGTTCATTAAGGAAAATTTTTTTGGATAATATAGAGTGGTCTAAAGACCAAAAAGTGAATTGATCCCACCGATCAGAGAAAACCACCCTTAACAATTTAGTATATATTGTTCCAGACCACTCTATATTTTGATTATCATTTATTTTATTTATATACATGTGTTTTTTTAATGGGCTCAACCAATATGCGGCTGACCACACTCTTCCTCTCCCTTGTGCTCCGGGCCCCTCCCCGCACCCACCCTGTGCCCAGGATTCTGGGGAGGGTCCGAGGCAGGACAATGGGGCCTTGTACTCTGTGGGCAAAACCCCGCTGGACCCCACTGGCGAGCGCCCTGGCCCCTGGCGGAGTCAGCGGTCTGCCCGCGTGGGTGGGAGGCTGGTTACGCGGGGGGCTCCCTCCAGCGCGGGCCCTGGCTCCACATCAGAGGGCCCGCGGTGGGGACTGTTTTGGTCAGGAAGCTGGGGACATGTGTCCTGGTGGAGAACAAACCGGGGCCCCTGCCTTTATCAGTTCCCCCCTCCCTCGGGCTGCAAACAAAAGGCCGCGGGTACCTGGGGCCGGGAGACACTGTGACACAGGATGTTCCCAGCACTGTGGACGCTTCCTGCGCCGCCTGCCCCATACGTCCTAGAGAAAGCGCTCGGGTTCTCGAGGGAGCGTGGCGCTGTGAAAACGCCAAAACACAGTAATAACAAAGCCATAAATCCAGCCGTGACAGCAGCTCTCGTCCGAGGGCGCCCAGCTCAGGCCGCACCGTGTGGCTGCGGGGGGCCCAGGAGCTCGAAAGTGGCCCACTCTGGAGGGGCAGGACGCTCTGCACAGGCCTTGGTTAGGGGCACGAGCACAGATAGACCGTGCCCTCCCGCACAGCAGCGGGTGGGTGCTGGGCAGGCCGGGCATTCGGGGAGGTGACAGATGGGGGGCCAGGGCTCCACACCCGGGCGGACAGAGCCAGGACTGATGCCATCTCTGTTTTCCTGTAGATGAGCACGTTCCTCAACCCCATGAAGCTGGAGTTTTCTCCTCTGTAAAATGTGTCTAATGATGTCACCTGCTAACGTTTGATTGCAAGGGTAACATGAGATGGTGTTGATTGGGCATGGAGTGCGAAGCCCAGGAGATAGTTGGCACTCACTGTGTTTCCCTGTTCCCTGACACCCAGTCCTCTCACAACGGCAGCTGAGGCTGGGAATGCATCAGCCATGTCCCTTCTGCAAACAGAAGTCACTCCAGGTGTTTCAGATGGAGGACTGAACACAGGAGGGTGGTCTTGCAGGTGATGAGGTCGTGGAGATGCCATGCAGTGGGTGGTGAGGCAGCACAGAGTCACCAGCACTCCTTGGGCTGGGGGCAAGGGAGGAGGTGATGCCATGGAACCTGGGAGCTAGGACCACCTGGTGAAAGCTGGAACATTTTGGGCCTGTCCAGAGGGAATAGGGACAGGGAGGAAGGGGCATTCCCACAGGGGCTGGAGCCAGAAAGGATATGGGGGAAGAGAGAGACAGAGAGAGAGAGAGAGAGAGAGAGTCCTCCCTGCAGTCCTCCATCAGTGCCTCCCATTAGCTGACCCTGCCCAGAGGTCGGAGCTCACGGGAGCCGGAAACTGTAGCCCCCTGTGCTACCAAGCTGGGCAGGGGTGGACAGGGCAGCCTGGTGACCAGCAGAGACCAGAGATAATAGAGGTTTATGATGGGGGCTGGGAGAGAGATTTCCTGGCCTTGAATCCCAGCTTCCTACTTTTTAGTTGAGTGACCTTAAAGACATTATACGACATCTCTAGGCCTTGGTTTCCTCACCCACGATCAGGGGTGTTGAAAACTGTTCAGTGATCGGGTGGCTGTGGAGAGCAAACACAGTACGACCTACGGAGGGCTCAGTGCAGCACAGACCCTCAATAGATGTCAGCTGCCACACAGTTGGGAACACTGGGCTTGACCAGAGACCAGAACAGGATCTGACTGCGCCAGTGACATTGCTCAGCGCCCAGCAGGGCACTTGGCACACCTGGCCTTGGGGTCCTCTTCAAAGAAGCAGGTATAGCAACCCCTTGCTCGGGAAGGAACCACTCATAAAACCCGGCCATGTTGTCTGCCAAGAATGACATAAGCTCCACGCGGAAGGTGGCCTCGGGGGGGGAGGAAGCGGGTTGAAGCCATCTCCCCCGCCACACGCATTCTTCGGGGATTAGGAAACCGTTAGCCGTTACCGCAACGGAGACGTTCGGCCATGGCCACGGGTTGTTGGAAATGCGCGCATATTCCTGCTGCTCGTTTCCCGCTCAGGGATCTAAACGTTCCTGACACCCTGGCACAGCCAGTTGGCATGGCCTCCCATCCCGGCTGAGTACATACCGAGCTCACGAGGGGAAGAAAGTGTTCTGTTTCTGGGCGAGAGCCTCCAAGGCGACTTCTTCACTTCCTGGGGAGGATCTTGAGGGAGGCCGCGGAGTGAGTCATTCTCACCACGCCCTGACTCGACCGCCATGTTGGGAATCTCCTTTGTGGGGATGGGGGGAGGGTGGAGTTGCTGAAATCCACCCACCTGCTCCAGACCACGTGGCGGGACCTCCAGGGGCCAGAGCACAGTGGGCACGCGCTGCACGTCCCCGCCTCTGCCACGTCGTTGTCAGAGTCGGGCAGAGAAGTGAAACACGCTGGTGAAGCTTTGGGTTGGTTCTTGGCCAGCTCTAGACCGAGTCCCACGTGGCCAACGTCAGGGTAAGTCTTTGTCTCAGCAAAGTGTCTACAGAGGAAGTGGTGGTAATTATGATGATGATGGTGGTGGTGATGATGGTGGTGATGATGATGATGTCAATGATGGTGATGATGATGTCAATGATGATGATGATGATGATGGTTGATCATGGTAGTGATGATGATGGTCATGACTAAAATGATGATGGTGACAGGGACAGCTGTCACTCCTTGAGTGTTTACTGTCAGTCAAGCACTGTGCTAGGTGCCCTATACATGGCGTTTAGTCCTCCCAGCCACCCAGTGAGATGCTGTTCTGTGAATGGTCCCCATTTTATAGATGAAGAAACTGAGACCTGGAGAGTGAAGTGACCTGCCCAGGTCACAGTAGGTGCCGGGTATAGTTATTGCCAGTCTGTTTAATGCCGAAACCTGCGTGTGTGTTTAGTACCTGCGGGTTCACGCCAGGCACAGTGCTAGGCCCTGCGGATGCCGTGACTGCCAAGACGCAGGGGAGTGAGTCCTGGTGTGGTGGTCCCAGCGCAGTGAAATACGGGTCACTGCAGAGCAGGGTCTTCACTGCCCCTTCAAGCCACGAGGCTGCCAGACTCTGGATCCCAGCCGTGTGGAGCACAGAGCACAGGCTCCCACCTCGGGAGACCTGGGGGTGCCCAGGATCTGAGCCCTGGAACTCAGGAGGCACCTGCACCCCACTCTTTGACTTGTCCTAGTGTGGCTGGGACATCAGTCCAGGTCGTGGCGGGCGGGGAGGAGGGATGGAGAAGCCCTGCCAGCACGGGCAAGTGCTGGGAGTGGACTCCCACGGGCTGGAGGGGCAGGCGGAGCTCCTGAGAACCCTGACTCTGAGTCCAGCATGGGAGGCCGAGCACACAGACATGGGTGACATGGGCTTTGGGGACTCAGGACTCCAGAACCTTCTCTCCTTAGTCTGGGCAGAAGATTCCTTCCTCCCCCAGCCTTGGCTGCTCATCCGTATGCCAGGGGCTGAGGGCGCCTCCATCCTCACGTTGCTGAGGGCACAGTGGGCCAGTGCATGCACCACTGCCCCCTGCCCGCCCTGCCACATGCCATCCGTGTGGTGCCTGTGCTCACGTTCACCCGTCAGACCTGCAGTACACCACGATGCGCCTTGTTTCCCAGTGACAGATCCGGAAACTCAGGCTTGGAGAAGCGTGGGCTAAGGGGTAGGGCTGGATCACAGCTCAAGACAGCTGCGGCTGGCCCCAGGCTTGGACACAAGGTGGAGGGGCTTTCCTCCCCTGAAGTTCTTTCTGCATGGTTGGTCACCTGTTGGCCCTGGCCCTGGAACCCCCTCCTAAGTCATACCATGTAATATAAGCATGACATCGTGGATAGCACATGATGACATGTATTAGGTATGGACATGTCATAACATATAAGTATTAGGCAACACACGTGTTTGATGTAATATAACAGGATAAGGCTATGTGCGTAGATGGACGTGACCTGAGTTCATGGAACCCCAGGAGGTGACTGGGGACACCATGGTGAGTTGTAGAACCAGGTGGGGACACCCTGGCCCAGACATCCAGGTGCCCTTGCAGGAGGGAGAGGCAGTCGTTGTTAATCCTGAGAGCTCCTTCAGAGATAGTCACGGCTTCATAACCAAGAAGAAAACAGGGACAGGGACAAAGTGTCAGAACCAGGTAAGAGTAGCTGGCGCTCGCAGACCCCGGGCGGCTGGAGGCCTTGCGCCACCGTCCCATTGAATCTTTCCAGAAACACCTGCATGTGGGAACTGCATTGCTCATGCCTCTTTGCAGGTGAGAAAACGCATCGGGAGGTGGCGGGATGTGTCTGCCGAGGGTCATCCCGAGAGCCAGGATCCCCTCCCGGAATGGCTTCGGGCTGCCGTGCGCGGGAGCGAACTCCTGCGTCCCTATTCCAGCCCATCCTGTGGGGCAGGAAGGAAAGAGTCCAGACATAATTAGAAGGGTTTCGGAGCTGGTGGAAAGTTCTCAGGAAACGCATTATCATTAGAGCTGGCCTCTCGCCTCCTGGAGGGGGAGCGGAGTGCGTGTGCGGTTACGGTGCATGCATCACCCCAACTTCCTATGTGAAACCTGTCTCATCGCAAGAAAGCAAAAAACTGGAATTGCTTTCTTGTGTGAACTTTTCTTCTTGCCGTGTTTCAAGGAGAGTCAGAGAGGCTGTCGGCCCCAAAGGGCAGGATGTAGGTAGCTCTGTTTGGAGGGGTCTCCGATTACAGTATAGATTCAGAAAACTTCACCTAAGCACCTGTGCCTCAGTTTCCCCATCTCCGAATGGCCAGAAAACAGAGAGGAGGGCATTGCTTGGAGGACCTCTAAGGTCCTCTCTGGGTCTTCAAATTCTTTCTTTTGGCAAAGAAATCCCAGAGAGGCAGCGTGACCACGTGGCTAACAGCGTGGTCCACAGCAGTGGGCTGGCTCGACCAGGGGGTCTGTCGTGACCTTGGCAAGTGACCCCCCCTCTCTGGCGCTCAGTTTCCCCATCTGTAAAATGGAGAGGAGAACAGAAATGCCCATCTTTGGGTTCCACACCCCAGGGACAACCTTTTGGGAGACTGAATCAGCATGCGTGCAGTGTGTGTGAAACCACCCGGCACCAAGAGGCTTGTCAACGTCCCACGCTCCTAGAGAAGGTGGTGTCCCCCCTCCATGTCTCTTCCTCCACGTGGGGGCTCTGGGTTGTCACTCCTGGTGGGGACCGAGGGGAGGGACTCCACTGGAAATTACGGAAACTCTCTAGTCTGCTGCTCACTACGCTCCGGCGCTGGTCCTGACATTTGGTTAAAGGAATGACCCCTGAACATGAGTGGTGGAGAAGTCTGGGTTAGTACCTGTGCCTGACAGCACCTGTGGAAACATCTAGAAGGGCTGGTCTCATGAGAGGCAATGTGGCAGAGGCTTCCCCGGCAGGATTCGCCCGTGGAAGCCTGCAGGGTGGGAGCTGCCAGGTACCGCCGTGGGTGGGCGTAATCTCTGCTGAGGGAGGGTGGGTGGAGGGCAGGTGCTCAGAGCCCCTGGACACCGCCCCTGCCCTCCCGACCCAGCCCGGGACCCTCCAGCCTGGCTACCGGGTGAATAGTGGCCAGGCAGGTCCTTGCTTAGTGGCCGGGCAGGACAATAATGTCTGTAATAATAATAGTAGCAGCGAATGGTTATTGAGCACTCACTCTAAATTTTTAAAATGTATTTACTATTTTTCACACATGACTCATTAAATTTGTACACCAACTATGTAGTGGATACTAACATCCCCAGAGTGCAGGTGAGGAAACTGAGGCACAAAGAGGTGAAGCTGCAGGGCTGGGGGAGGCTGGGGTGCTCTGGCTTTGCAGCCCCCTCTGCCACCGGGGCCCTGTGCACGTACCTGGCGCTGTGTACCTGTGCCGGGGTGGGATGAGGGCCTGGCCCAGGAGGCTCAGCAGGAGCTCCTGTGGACGAAGTGAGGGTTCACACCAGCAGTGATTCTGAGCCTGCCTCGACCACCTGGGAGCAGGATCCATGAGCCAGGTATTCACTCCCTGTGCCTCAGTTTCCCCAAGTGAGGATGACAGTGCCGTCTCACGGAGTAGCGGTGAGGAGATTCGGGAAAGCCGGTAGCCAGTTACCGCCACGCCTGGCCCAGCATGTGGGCTCCCCAAGTGGTGGACACAGACAGAACGGGGGCAGGGGGGCCCTCGTGGTCCTCCCCTGGCTGAGGATGCTCTGAGGGAGCACAGGGCTGGTTTGACCAATGCGTGCAGGGCGCACACGGTCGGCAGTGCGTGGGGATGCAGCAGGAGGACGGGGGACCTGAGCCGCTCAGGGCAGGTGGAGACAGAGCAAACATGGCGGGATGTCCACAAAGTATTTCTGGCCAGGACGGTGCCAGCTGCCAAACTGCACCCAGGAGGGGGCGAAGTTCAGCACGTTTGGGGAGGGGTGTCAGGTCAGGGAGGAGTTTGCCTTCCACACCTGCCCAGTCCAACCTGCAGCCCCGACCCACCTGGAGGGCAATTGCCAGGTGTTCATCCTGACTGCTGTACCATGCAACTCGCTCATTCAGTGCATAACTCAAGGGTTTTTAGTGTAGTCGCAGGTTTACGCAGCCATCACAATAATCAATTTTAGAACATTTTCATCACCTCCCCCCCAAAAAACCTCACTGCCAGTGACTCCTTTTCCTGCCACCTCCCCAAGCATAACTTTTTAAAATAAAATCAAGTTTTACGCTGCACATAGCCACGTGCAGCTCCTGACCAGCACGTGAGAATCTCCTCCCGTCAGCATCAGGAAGTCGCTATCGATGTGAAAACCTGAAGTATGTGGTTAAAGAATCTAGGAAGAAATTTCGAGAAGCATTTAAAAGTGTGGAAGAGTTTAAGCGACTGTTGGAGACTCTCGTAGCTGCTCTCCTTTCACTGATGAACACAGCGCTGTCACCTCCTGCGAGGGTGAGGCTGTGTCTTGAACTCGGGGACGTGTGGCATTGGGTATGTCACGGTCCCGACGCAGCCGTGATTCACGGAGCGCACACGCATTGTAGGAACAGGCCCGGCAGCTGGCTACCCAGGGGACACCCCCTGCCAAGGCCACACCATTGCCACGTGTCCCCGCCTTACCGATGAGGACACAGAGCCCCAAAGCGATGAGATGCTCGCACAGCCGAGCTTCAGACTCGTGAGGGAAACCAACGCCCACCTTTGCAGCAGTCGGGGTTTTGGCCGTGGTTAGCGGGCGCGGTTGTGCCGCGGTTCTCTGCGGTGCTCCGAACATGCTCGGCTCCCTCCGTCCCGGGCTCCTCCACTTCCTGCTTTTCTGCTTCCGAGCCCGTCTCCTCCTGCTCAGAGACGGGTCTAACAGAGGCAGACGTCTCAGGGCTTTGCCATCTGTGACAGCCCATATCCGACTGTGCCTCTTCCCCGCTGGGGTTCCCTGTGCTCGCTGGGTGCAGCCCTGAGTGCCAAACGCTCTCCGCTTCTCCCCAGACCAGAACCACAGCAGGTCTGGATGACAAATTCCAGGGAGACGGGTGCGTGCAGGTGGGGAAACTGAGATCTTCCTCCGGACACTGCATCTCCTCAATGCCTCCCCTGAAAGGTGTGTGCCCCTCCTTGCTCTGAGCATGGCCAGCGCCGTCCTTGCCCCGGCCCCGTGGTATTCGGGGGGTCGACGCTGCCTCTCTCAAGGATGCCTGGGTGACCTGGGGAGGAGGAAACCTTGAATAAACTTCAGGAAGGACAAATCCGTTCTCCCACTTTCCCAGAACCCAAGAGCTTCCCCACGTTGGGGACGTGTTGTTTTTGAACCTGAGCCCACCACGGCCCTGGACATCGATCAAAGCGTGTATTGTTTTTCCTAAAAGTGTGGGGACAGATCAGGTCAGCAGAACTTCAGGTGTTTGACTCAGCACTTCCTCTGCAGCCACTTTCCCGCCACAGCCCCCACCACGGCCCCCGCCCTGCCTCGGGGCGCTTCTCGGGAGGCCCCACGCGGGGGTCAGAACTGGGATTTGGAGCAGGACAAATGGGCCAGAGGTGCCCTTGGCCGGCTGCTCAGCGTGGTCGTGGGCAAACCCCGTCGCGTCCCTGAACCTCCGCCTGTCCTGTTTAAAATGGGGATAAGGACGGTGGCCACCGTCACCCCTTCACGGCGTGGCACAAGGAGAACAGAGGACGCGTGCAAGGTCCCGGCAGGGTTTCTGGCGCAGATGAGAACGCCTGCGGCAAACCTGTCGTGATCGGGTTCTCCGTTGGCCTCCCCGGAGGTCACCTGCGTATGGTTGGGTGATTCCTGAGCCCCCCTCCGCTTCCTCCTTTCAGGGCCTGCTTCTCCACCCGAGGGCTTGCTGGGGCGCAGACGGCACCCGTGGGGCCCGCAGGGACGCAGCCCTCAGAGCTGCCCAGCGGTGAGAACGGAGAGGGTGGAACAGGCACCAGGGTTTTGTTTCTTGGGGGGTAATTCCGAGGCGTCTTCCACATGGCTCCCCAAGGGTCCCCAACAGCATAGTGCCCGGTCACCCCACTGGCCCCCAACTCGCACCGGCTGGCTTCCCCCCTCCGGGTCTCACCTCCCCACTCCCCTCCCAGCGCTTCCTGAATTCACCTCCAAAATAACTCACTTGCACCCCAGTCCCCACCGCCCTTGGCTCTAGGTTTGCTCTGGGGGGGACCCGCCGAGACAGTGTCTGTAAATATTAGCTGTTATTATTGTTCAGCTACGCTGGACGCAGAATGAGGATAAATTCATGGTCAAATTTTGTCCTGGGGGTCCCGTTTCTTTTTATGAGAAGGTGAGAAGTCAGATCTAGACAACAGCAGAGGCAGTTTGGAAGCACCGTTTATTTGTTGTGGGACTTCCACTGAGCGGTTGTTAGTTCAGGGTGGAGAGTGGGGACCTAGCCAGGGGCACCTGTGACCCCTCCTCAGGAAGGGGAGAGAGTCTGTGGGGCAGAAACAGTGCTCAGGTGAGGACAAGACGGAGTAAGTGTCCCCAGGTCCAGGTACGAGGGATGTTTAGGGGACACATAACCCCAGGTGTGGCATTTGCTCCCAGGAGGGTGAGCCTCTAGTGTGCAGGTGAGAGAATCCCGTGGGAACCTGGCAACGTGGATGGAGCTCTGCACCCAGCCGGGTGGGCTCTCAGAGCCCCTAAAAGGCAGGTGCAGACTCAGGGCCCCCCAACTTGGAGAATCTCATCACAGTTTAGTCCAGAGGTTTTGAGGACTTCCCACCTGGATGCTTGTTTGCCGTCATGTGGAAGAGCACACACACGAGATTATGTCTTTCTGATGCGAGCATCAGCTGGGGCCCCGCAGAGCCCAGGCAGGGAGGCTCCTGGCCTCCAGGTAGATACTGGCAAGACCTTCATTCCCGGTGACTTGACTGTCGTCTGCCCTGAACCCAGCACTGCAGATTTAGATTCAGAGAGTGCTGAGAACCCGGGACAGCATGGCCGTGGCGTGGTATTAGCAAGGGTTGGAGGCGAGGGGGGCCCCTCTCTTCCCAGAGCCGGAGGGCTCGGTCCTGCCCCATGGGCCACCGAGCTCCCTCATAAGGCTGCCGACCGGCCTTGCTTCAATGGCGCGGATTGTCTCGTGCACGAAAGCTCACAGGGTTTCCAAGTCTGCTCTTGATTTTCAAACTGCAAACAAAAATGCATTCATGCGCTGGGCCCTGCCACAGCCTCACATTATCCACTTAGAGTCACGTTACAAAAATAGCTTTAAACAGTTTTGCTTGAAATATTGGACACATCCACTCACTGACGGCGAAGCTTTGTTTGGTTGTCTAGCTTGCCTTCGGGGCATAACTTTTCACGCGGAGGGCAGACACGCCCGTCACTTCGACACAAGTGGGGACGTTGGTATTTATTTTTGCCTCGAGAAAATGATGGGGGAACAGGGTGGATGAAAAGAATTTCCAGAAAGGCCCACGCCAAACTCTCACCACATCTATGCCGGCCCCGAGCCTCTTCCCGGGCCCCTGAATTCCTTTGGTTGAGGGGAGAGTGCATTTCCCAGGCCTGGAAACCTGGGCTTGTCCCAGCCCCGGCTGCCCGTGGGCTCATTGGGGAGCTCTTAAAACACGCCAGCGCCCGAGCCCCACCCAGACCCATCCTGTCATCCTCTCCCGTGGGGCTCAGAGCTCCGATGTTTAAAGCCCCCCAGGTGATTGTGACCAGCAGCCGAGGTCGGGAAGCTCCGCCCTAGAGCCATCCATGGGTGGCGCAGTAATTCCCGCTCTTTGGGGCGAGAGGCCGGCACAGCAGCTAGGAAGCAGCAGCGTGCTTTGTCTGGGGTGGTCACTCTCTGGGACCACCATGTGCTCCAATCTCTGCTGCAGCCCCCCTGTCCAGAGGGGCCACTGTCTCTCACCTGGAGACCCCGTCTTGTCATTGGTCTCATTCTCCCCACAACATTCCTCTCACATGCAGACATGCCCAGGCCACCACCCTCGATAGCTTCTCCATGGTCTCCAGACAAAGGCAGAGTCCCTGCCGTGACTTTCCGGGCTCCCTGGCCTGGCCCTGCCTGAGCCCGCCCCCCCCACCCCGTGTAAGGGCGTGTTGCTCTGGAGCCCGTCACGGGTCAATGCCTGTCCCACGTCCCCTGGTGAGGGGCCTCAAGCGAGCTCATGAATCTCTCTCTGCCTGGAAGAGGGGATGCTTGTAGAGCCCACCTCAGAGATTGCCGTGAGGATTGAACGTTTGCACTGGCGTGAGGCACTGAGCACTGCGCCTGGCACACGGTGACATCTAATCAATGAGCTGTTGCTGTCATCAACCTGCAGCCCCCGCCCTCTGGGCACCCACCACTGACTCTCTTTCCGTCCCTCAGACTCATTGTGCTGCCTCTTACCCGGGGCTTGGCCCACAGTTGTCTCTTCCTGGGATGCCCTTCCTTTCCCTCTTTCCCTAGATAATGTTACTTCCTCCAGGAAGCCCTCCCTGATTCACTGGCAGGGTCAGGGGTTCTGGACATTCATCGTGGCACCTTCTATTTCTTCCTCAAACCGTTTACCACATTTTAATCACTATCTGTGTGTCTCTAGAATATAAATTCCAGAAGGGCAAGAACTAGATATCCTTGTTCAAGTTTTCCCATTGGCATGTAATAGGTGCTCAGTTAATACCAATTGAATGACTGAGTGAATAAATCCCACTGTTGACCAAGCCTTGCAGTCATTTGTTCTTTACCCCATCTTTGGGTGGGGTTCTGTGATTCATGCCCATGTGCCAGGGAGCTGACATCCGGCAAGAACAAGCCCGGGCCTTTCACTTTGCTCTGCCAAGACGCCTTGACTCTGGCTCTGCCCCTGAGTTGACCTGACTCCTTGGGGCCTTGCTTAAACTAGACTTTGTCTGTTCACACACCCAGGGCTCCCCTTCTGTCCTTCCTTTGTTTGACACACACACACACAGGCACACACATACACACAAATATACACACACACATATATACACACACACACAGGCACACACATACACACAAATATACACACACATACATATATACACACACACACACAGGCACCAATCAATCTCTTGCCATATTTTTCATTGACATGAAATATACATGCCATAAAATTAGCCATTTCAGTCATTTATTGCTTTCCTGATTTCACTGAATTTTTTCTCTGTATTTTATTGAAGTTCACTAAGCTTCCTTAAAACAATTATTTTGACTTCTTTGTCAGATAGTTTGTGTACCTCCATTTCTTTGGGGTCATCTGCCGGGAGATTGTTGGGTTCTTCCAGTGATGTCTCCTTGGCTTTTCACGTTTCTTGTTGCCTTGTGTTAATGTCTACAGATTTGAAGAGGCAGGGATATTCTGCAGACTGGCTTAGTCTTGGAAA
The DNA here is from genome assembly GCA_028533085.1 of Varecia variegata. NCBI lineage: Eukaryota > Metazoa > Chordata > Mammalia > Primates > Lemuridae > Varecia > Varecia variegata. The sequence continues at coordinate 133,340,044 of CM052442.1, read as the reverse complement.
ACTTAATAATTTTAAAGCAAACAACTAAGTGGCATTTAGTGTATTCAGTATGTTGGGCAACCACCACCTCTATCTGGTTCCAAAACATTTTTATCACCTCAAGAGGGAACCCCGTACTGATTAGCAATCTCTCCTCATTCCCTGCTCTGCAGCCCCTGGAAACCACTAAGATATTTTCTGCCTCTATGGATTTACCTATTGTGGCCATTTCATATAAATGGAATCAAACAATATGTGAAGTTTGGTGTCTGCTTTCTCTGACTTAGCATAATGTGTTCAAGGTTTATCGACATCGTAGCCTGTGTCAGAACTTCACTTCTTTTTATGACTGAATAATATTCCATTGTGTGGATAGAGCGTGTTCGTGTTTATCCATTTATCTTCTGAAGGGCTTTGGGTTGTTTCCACCTCTTGGCTGTTGTGAATAAGGCTGCTATGAACATGTGTGTACACGTCTGTGTTTGAACACTTGCTTTCCATTCTCTTGGGGACATACCCAGGAGTGGAATTGCTGGGTCATGTACTGACTCCAGGATTCATCTTTGGAGGAACTGCCAAGCTGTTTTCTCCAGTGGCTGCATCATGTTACATTCCAACTCCTTTGGTTAATATTTATCTCTCAGCTTCACGCAAACCCGACTGCTCTGGATATCACCACTGACCCCGGTACTCCTCCCTATGTCCCCTCGTCCCCTCTGACAGATGAACCATGGCTGGACACAGAGGGGCAGGCTGTCTTGGGTGGACCCTGGCCCTGCCACGTGCAAGTTGAATGGCACCGGGGAAGTTAATTGTCCATCTTGAGCTTCAATTTCAATCTGTAAAATGGGGAGGATAATAGTGGCCCCTCACCCAGGGATGGAGTTGTCGTGACGATTAAATGAGCAACTATTATGCACGAAGTACCTAGAGCACATGTGGCATGTGTGAGCACTCATCCAGGTGTGGTGACCACGAGCTGTTATCTTAACAGAAACCCAGTGCGGGCACAGAAGGAGAACCCGGCGTGGCCCTGCCCTGGGGCCGTTATGATCCGGGTGGAGAGAAAAGACTCTCTCAAAGGGCCTAACTCAGCCAACACCTGCTGGTTCTGGAAATGACATGAAACCACCACTAATGGAAGACAACAAAGCTGTATTTCACGGTGTAAGGTAAACGTGAGCTATTTGGAAAGGACTCATGTCATTAATTTCTGACATGGAAACACTGATAACATGGAGAGTTAGCACTCAGTCAGGGCTTAACTATGTGGTTTAAGTTAGTTAACCCCCCCATTCCCTGGAAAGTAACTGCTATTATCCTGTTTGGCAGACGTGTAAACTGAGGCTCCAAGAAGGAAGGTATCTAGACAAGTGGTTCCATCAGGATTCTGACCCAAGTTCTTCTGGCTCCAGAATCCACTCTCCTCACACTCTGAGTCCTTCCTTACACAGGATTCCAGCCCCCGGACAGTCTCTTGTCTTCCCACGCTCCGTGGAGACCCGTGTTCCCACAGACAGCCACGGCGGAGTCGTGGACGCCCATGGCCTGCTTGGGTTGTCTGACAGGCTCCAGCCCCCAGATGGTGTTTGTTTTTGCCCCGTGGAGAGTATTTTCATTTGCTCTGGATGGAAAAACAAGCCAATCTGTTGTTGTGACTATTTCAAAGAGACCCGCCGGGCCACAAGATATCCGCTGGAAAGCCGGACCAGGAACACTGCGTTGTTTCAGATACGTTGATTTTTATCAGCTTTTGTCCTCATTTATTTATGAAAAAATATCTGACTCTCAAATGTGCTGCTTTGAAGGCACAAGTGATAACTGACCGAATGTGTCCCCAAAAGTGACAAGGGTCTTGCCTGCCCCCGGCCCAGCCTGCTGCACAGCGAGGTGTCCCCTGAAACGTGAACTGGTGTCCAGGAGTGGGTGGAACCACAGCCTCCCACAGCCGCACGGCATCAGCCTCAACGGGGCTGGGCCGTGGGAGCCACTTCGGCATCTGTGGTGTCTCGGGGTGCTAACGAGGAAGGACAGCTGTGGCCCGTGTCAGGAGGGGGCACCGCAAAGTGGAAAGGGGAGGTGAGGTCAGGCAGGGACCCCAGAACCATGGGTCTGTCTTCTGCACCGGGGACATCTTGCGAGAAAGTGGCCAGGTGTCCATGATCCTGGGGAGGGGTGGCCATCTGAACTTATAAGGAGAACCACCAGGGTTCCACGGAAGTGGGGGACGCCCTGCACCCCAGACTCGTCTGGTAAGACCCCACTGTGAGTCACAGCAACTTCGTCCCTACCTGGGTGGTGGAGACGGCAGCTCTGTCTACTGCGTAACTTTACTGGCAGCTGAGCTCCTCAATGTGGAAAATACTGCTGGTGCCAACACACGTGTACTCTTCCATGAATTCCCAGACAAATCAATTTCCGGAATATTACTGGGCAACCCCCACCCCGTCCTTTTTCTGAAAACATCCAAAAATATCTGAAACACAGGAGAAGTACCCGAGTCTCAAAACTAGTTTTGGAGAGGTTACTAATGAGAAAAAAGCTCTGGTTTCGAAGCAAAATCCACAAAAGAAAAGGCAAATAAACTCAATGGTGTCAACATTTAAAAACCCCATGTTAAAATGTGAAATGCAACCCCTACTTCACACCGCACACAAAAATAAACACCTCGTTCATTTAGAAATTGAATGTGGAAGGCAAGATTAAAAATGTAGAATAAAATACACTTGTGTGTTTACAGCACATAAATACAAAGAGACACTCTCTCTCCTTCCTCCTATGGCTCACTGCTTTGAACACTGGAGTAATAAGATGGCTTGTGCAACAGCAGCTACCTTGTGACCATGAGGACAATCCCGAGAATACTAGACAACTCTCTTATTCCTGTCACCAAAAGCCACTGTCAGAGCAACAGTTTTGATAACTTGACTACTAAGGTTCATGATAACATGTGATTGCTGTGGAGTAAATGGATTGTACCTCATACAAAACATGCCCCCAAACAAAGCACAGACAGCCTTACTACTTGTCAGAGTCTCCTTCTCGACTGTGGAGTGCTCTCTGAAGGGCACGGGATAGAAAAGAAGGCAGTGTGGCCTTCTGCATTTAGAAGCTGTACCTCACAGCTTCCTACAGGCCTTCGTGGGAGAATTTTGAAGGTTGAATTGGACAAAAGAAATCTCCCAAGAAAAATGTGTAGAAAATGATGCCAGACTGCATTCGCTTGGGCAAGATCTCACATGTGCACGGCAAAAGTTTTGCTTCCCATGTGAACAGAACTTCCTGAGCTGGCCACGTCCAGGGGCCACGATACCTGATTTGGGACATTTCAGAACTTGGCTGAGAACATGGTCCCCCGCAGAGAGGTCAGCTCAAAGCTGTGCTGGACTCTGCCTTTCTGCACTTGGTTCATCAAATTCAACAAATCCTTTCCAACTGAGATGCCACTTGGTGTCCCAGATAATCAGCAAAGCTCCCTAGAATAAGAAGAAAGGAGTTTTCTAAATAAAGCATCCATCCATGCTGTTACTTGGCCCCTGTGGCAGTCGCCACTGGTGGCAGCCCAGCCTGTCCCCTTTCCATTCCTCACTTGCAGGCGATTGTGTTCCGGGGGATCCACGCCCCTCCTCCCACGCGCTGGTCCACACGCGGGGCCTCTTGGCTGTGTAGTGCTCCTGGTTTCCAAGTGCTGGCTCCACACGGGGCCTGTCTGGGAGCGTGACAAGCGCCTTATGCCAGCGAGTGGGAGGCACTGTTATCCCCGCTGCACGGAGGAGAACCGAGGCTGGGAGAAGCCACGTAGGGTCATACGCAGGGTCGTGCACTAGAAGGTGGAGGGGCTGGGACCTGAGCCCATGTCCAACTGAGTCTAAGCTCTCAGCACCGCGCGGGCACCAGGCCAGGGAGTCCTGCCTGCACTTGTTCTTCTCAGAGACGGGTCTCGTGGATTCCCCCCACCTGCGGCCCGACACGGACGGACTGTGGAGACACCCCACTGGCAAGCACACGGTGTCCCCACGGCGAGTGCCGCTCAGGCACAGGGAGAGAGCCACTGGGCAACGTTGTCCCTCAGAGGCTGACAGAAGGAGAGAGGGTCCGCACACGCTGAATTCGAGCATCTGATTGATTCGTTCATTGATTGAATCATTTCTTCACCGAGTCTCCACAGGCCCTCGCTGTGTGACGGGCACTGAGATCCCATAAGAACTCTGTACCTTCCTCCCTGCCCTCCACGGCCCACAGCCAGGGGGTCACCCTGAGGACAGGCCTTGTGCTTCTCATTCTGCAAATGTGCAACCATGCATAGCTCCTGCCAAATACCCAAGGGAAATGCAGACAGACGGCCACACAGGATTCGCACACAACTGTTCACAGTAGCACGATTCACAGTAGCCCAAACTGGAAAAACCCAAACGCCCATCAGGTGATCAATGGATTCATGAAACGTGGCCCATTCACACAACGGAATATTATTCAGCCACCACGAGGAACGAAGCAGTGACACCCTCTGCAACACAGATGAGCCTCGGAGACGCCGTGCCAAGTGGAGGACGTCAGATGTGAGAGACTAGGTGTCGTCTGGAAGTGTCCGGGACAGGGGAGCCAGTAGGGTGGTGGCTGCCAGGGCTGGGGACTACGGGAGTTCTTTTCCGAGTGACGAACACGATCTAAAGTTAATTAAAATCGTTCTCACGTTGGTGATGGCTGGGCCGCCCTGTGAACTCTCGAAAACCCGCTGCACTGTGCACTTCACACGCGTTGTGTGGCGTGGGAATGACAGCTCAATGCGGACGTTAAGAGCTGCAGGGGTGGGAGGTTCCTGAAACGAAATCCTTTGTTCAGGGTGACTTCCTGAGAAGTCTGCGGCCTGCTCTGAGCGTATGAGACCTCGATCCTGTGTGTGTGTGTGTGTGTGTGTGTGTGAGGTTCGTGCGAGAACCTCGCCTGGGCCTGGTGTTCACGGTGCGCCCTCCAAACCTGGGTCCTGGGCACAGAGGGGGCTGCCGGCCCCTCATCCCCCAAAGAGGTTTGCGTCTTCAAAATGGCCTCAGCTGTGCGTGGATTTAATCGGGCGTCACACGCCTCGGCTCGCGCTGGCTGGGTCTGGGTCTCACTTGTCGGGTGTCCATCCAAAGGGGCAGAGGGGCAGGCTCAGTGTAGACACTGTGCCCTCCCCAGTCAATGGCTTTGCGGCTGCTCTGAGAAAATCTCTGCCGCTTCCTGCCTTTGCTCACAGGCACCTGCATAAACCACCGGCTTCCTTACTCCCTCCCTGCACGCGGCGTCCGACAGCTGCGGGACCCAGAGCCAAGCAGTCTGGGATGACCATCAGAACTCCCCCAAGCCCCGCACTGCAGCCGAAACTTCCACTGCCCTGGAATGCCGGCCTGCCGACCCTCCTGCCTTTCCTGATGCATGCGTCGAGGGCATTTCAGTCAGAAGCAGCTTCCTTTCTTGTTTTCCTCTTTCCCAGAGAACTTGTCTGACCGTGCGGCCATCAAGCCCACCCCAGCCGGGGAAGAGGCTGCAGAAAGGCTGGTTGGGACCCTGACTCCGTGCACGGAGCTCCACGGCCCCAGGCAGCTGCCTCCTCGCTGGGCCTCGGCCTGTGGTCTCCGACGTGCTAATCCTGGGACGTGGCCCCCACTATATCGGCCCATAAGACATTGTTCAGTAAATAGCTTGAATATTTGCAACTCCTTTTGACAAACATCTTTGTCTTTAATTTTTTGTTGTGAAATCTGTCAAGTGTCTGGAAAATACTGGTAGATAGCAGCTTTCCACCATCCAGATTTTTAAACATTTTTCTGAGTACACTTTTTATTAAAGTGTAAGATACGATCTGAAAAGTGCACAAATGCTAAAGGCACAGTCTGGGGAACTCTCACAAGGTGACCACACACGTGTCAGCAGTGCCCAGAGGCAAACTCGGACCCCCAGGCCCCCTCGGGCCCCTGTCCCCTCACTACCCCCAAGGGTAAGCTTCACCCCGACACCTAACGGCAGAGATTAGCTGTGGCTCGTGCTGGACGTGATAAAGTTCCGTAGTGCTGGGATCCGGCAGTGGGAGCGCCTCTGTGGGCTGCTTCCCTCTGTCATCGTGGTACGGAAGACTCACCCCTGTCGCGTGGGCTGCACTTTCCTTACTCTCACCGCTGTCACCGTCCCTGTCTCAGGGTTAGACCACACTTTTTCCTGTCTACTGTTGAAGGGTGTGGGGTTGCTCCCAGGTTTTGACTAGTGAATAGCGCTGCCGTAAACACACTTGCCGATGTCTTTTTATAAACATTGCACCTGCTCTTGTTGGGCTTACACCTAGCAGTGGAGTCGCTGGGCTAGAGGCAGGTACGCGCTGCTTCACAAGGCCCTGCAAACAGCTGTCCAAGGCGCTGTCCCTTTGCGCTCTGATAGCACTGTCGACAAGTTCTAGTGGCCCTGCCTCCTCGTCAGCACTTGGCGTTGTGTTGCTGAATTTAGCCAGCCTGGCGGGTGCG